>PVKN010008444.1:0-25162 GCA_004027915.1 Capromys pilorides
GTTAAATGGATAAAGAGAGTAGCTATAGACTAGCAAAAATTTTTTTTTCAAACCACATATCTGGAAAAGGACTCATATCTAGAATATATGAAAAGCACTCAAAAATTCAATAGTAATACTATAGTAGAAATAGAAAATGAAAGACTTCAAATATTCTTTGACTATTATACACATATGCCAGATAAACACATGGAAAGATAGTACTAACGACTCTTGGGGAAATTTGAGTCATGACCACACTGACATATTAACATACAACTTTTATAACAGCTATAATAAAACATAAATAGTGACAACACCAAACATAGGAGTGGATAAGAAAAAATATGGTTTGTAAACTGGTACAATAACTCTAAAAACCAGTATGGCTGTTAAAAAACTTTTTTGGCCCATGTAGCCTGTAACCATCATTGTCAGTAGGCCAGCACCATTTTTTAGAAGCCATTATCTTCTACAAGTGGGTACAAATTGGAATGTCTGGCATCACACATTTCTACCATATGGCTACCAATATCCACACTGCAGCTATATATCTGTCTACTTTAAAAATGATAATTCATGCACAAAAATGAAAATTATGACATGGTTGTTCATGACAACTTATTTGTAATAGCTTCATACCAAAAACTACCAAACTGTTTTATGATGAACAAATGGTTAAAAAAATGATAAGGCAGTGTCTTGGTTACTTTTTGCTCATTGCTAAGACAAAATACCTGACACCCAAAATGATGGAAGGAAAGGTTTATTTAGCTCACAGTTTGTGGAGGTTTCAGTCTACAGTTGGCTGGCTCCCAGGCAGGGTGGCCCATGGCAGAAAGCGGCAGTTCATGGCAGCAGAAAACAACAAAAAGAACAGGGAATGGCAGCAGCTGTGGCTTCTACACAGCCTCTCTCCCCTTCTTATAAACAGCTACCCTGGGGCTGGAGGTGCACAACTCACAAAATGTCCATGCTCTCTTGTACAGGATGAGGATATTTACAAGTAATAATCCTGGATTCCTGCTCAGTCACTTAACTAAACTTCTGAACTTCTCAAGTTGACAACAATGTATCAAACAGTATAGGCACCCCTACCGTTATCCAGAAAGCAAAAGGAATGAACTATTGATGCAGACAGCAACTTAGATGCATTTTAAGGGCAATCTTCCAAGTGCAAAAAGCCAAACTCAGAAAGTCACATACTATATGCTTCTATTTTTATAATAGCCTTCAAATGACAATGTTGCAGGGCAAGATAAATGTGACTCCAAATGAGAGATGTTGTGTACTGTAGTATTTCTATATCTTGATTGCCATGAGAATATATGTTTATAATGGGAAACAGCACAGGACACACAATTTGTAAGATTACAGTAATTATCCAAAGAATCATATACAAAGAGAGTACAAGAGATCTATCCACACACTAAAGACCCAAAGAATCTAGCAGAGGGTCTGGATCCCATGGCAACGTCCTGCATGAGTCCAGCTAGAAACCTAGAGCACATAACAATGTCCTTCAGGAATCCAGTTGGAGGTCAAGAGCCCACGACCATGTATCATGCAGGCCAAATTCACAAATCTGTGCTGGGAAGGCCCAAAGGCCAGTGCTGGAAGCTAGAAAGTCTATGTCAGAGGGGTGAAGGGTTTGTGCTAGCAGAATGAATGATCTGCACAGGAGCCAAGAAGTGAAACTCAGTGTAAGAACCAGAGTTCCTCCAAACATTATTATAGCCATCCTCAGCAAGACCAAGGTCCCAAGTTCCTCCAGCACTGACAATAGCTGAGTCCATATCAGGAAAGCCAGTGTAATTAGCTGCTCCAGAATACTGAATAATACACCATCTTTTCCTCTAGAGCCAGAAAACAATGCTCAAAGTAAGGACCAGAGATTCCCCAAATGAACCACAGCCACTGTCTTTGAAAACAAAGTCTGGAACTCCTCTGACAATGACAACATCAGAGTTCATCAGGAAAGCCAGCATGACAAGCTCTTCAGGAAAACCAACAGCTTCCAACAGCTTCTTAATAACCTCTCCAGTTCTGCCACTTACGCTGCTGTCTACAATCACTAGGTGGACCTCCCATATCCAGCACCACACTGGTTCAGATAAGCTTGGTATCACAAGTTCACCAGCAATTATCAATCCACCAAAATACAGAATCTATATATTTGATAAAATGACATAGAACCAAATATACTTTATGCTGATATCGATTTCCTGATTTTGATGTTGTATTATAGTTAGATAACCTAAGCATTGAATAGAATTTTGGGAAGAAGTCTTCCTAAAAGACCTACCCATATTACTTTTTCAACTTCATGTGAATCTGTAATTATTTAAAATGCAAACTTGAACACTCACTTAATATTTTCATTTCTAGAAGTTCTGTTTGGTTGTTTTCATATCTGCTCTCACCCTGTTTTCTTTATTTCTAATTATTTAGGTGTCTCCTATTCTGAATGTGACATTTTTAATATATCAAGTCCTGTGTAGTTCTATTGCCTACTTTAGTTTTTCTGATTTTTCCTCATGGTGGTTTGTTTCTAGAATATTTTGTGAATTTTGTTTCAGAGATTTATTTCCTTAGGACTTTATTCTTGGTAATTATTTAAAATTTGGACTGAAAACTAGTTCTTCAACAAATCTCTGTGTACTTTTCCAGTCTGCTGGACAGTTGTTCAAATCTAGATTACATTTCATTTAATTTCCCCTTGAAGTTTTGGGCTCATATAAGTAGTATGAATTTTTAGGGAATATTTCATATTATTACGTAGGTGCAAGTGTAGATAGGCAAGATTTCTTTTTGTCTTCCTCAGTAATGGGGCTTCATTTCTTCCATTCTTCCCAGTATATATGTAAGGTGGGCATGATCTTTTGGAGGATGGGTAACAACAATTTCTATTTGTACTGGCCCTGCTTGTACCCTTCATACCATGTACATTTGTGAAATGAAGCTCCAAATCTCTAAGGTTTGTTAAAACTCCAAGGTTGAAAGCTGCTTTTGTCACCTGGCCTCTTTCCTCTTCTCTCCTGGGTTTTTGGTTTGACTTTTATTTTCTCCATTGAGTCTCTACTTTTATTTGAGCTCAACAATGATGATGCCCTTTCTATTTTAGCTAGCATTTCAGTGTTTCAGTTAGAGAAGGTAATTCATGCTGTATAATCTAACAATGTAAAATGGAAGTCAGCCAGATTTTTTACTATGTTTTTAAATTACCCGTATTGTAAGTAATCTCTAGCCTTACAGAAAATACTGCAACCATAAACACCACTCCTGAACACACAATCCTATGAGTCACAAAGCAGTACTTTTGTTCCTTTAAATGATAACCACTATTTGTTCAAATTTTATGCCCCTAAGAATTTAAACTTGGTAATTTCATTTGACAATGAAATGGATATCCATGAACAACATACAAAATATCACAGCAAAAATTCTAAAAAGATTGCTAAAAGGAGGTTGATATGAGCATAAATAGAGTTGATGGCAGACAAATCTGAATGGGAAAAAAAAAATCTTTGTTAGCTTTTGAACAGGCTCAGAAAACACATTTGTGCAGTTGACAGAAGTAGGAAACTTGGAATCTCAGGCTGTAGCATGTCTGGAAATGTAAATGAGGATTGAAATGCCATCATTTATATCTCTCTGGAAAAATTCTACCTGCCATTTTTCCAGCAAACTAATACAGAATTAGATTTCTTACTGTGAGAATTCAGTAAATTTGTTTGCCTTATTTCATTATTGTCTAGGATGAGGCTTTCTCTGGCCTGCAATGAGCACTGAGCTTTGATTTAACTGAAGGTAAAATGAATTCTCATTAAACACTTCAAGAGGTAAACAGCTTCTTAAGTAGCATAAATTATTGGCTTCTTGGTAGATATTTCTTTGGTAAAAAGAATTAGGGAGAGTTTGATTAATATCTTGATTAAAATGGTTTTCTTTTCTTATGGGAACAAAGAGTCTTCAAGTTTCAAAACACAACAAAGATTAATCTATTAGACCTTTTGTTTTTTTCCTTTTTCATCTGATATGTGGCTACCATTTGCTGTCAGCTAGGAGTTTGCTTAATTGATAATAAATATTTTCTTTGAGTTTGAGAAACTCAATGACATAGGCGATTAGAAAGTACGTTGTACAGTTCATACATCAGCAGAGGCACTGTCTGATGTTCTCTCACTCTCCTACAAAGTGAGCACTCGTTCAATAAAGGACAAAGATAACAAAACATAGTAAGGTTTACAAGTAATACCATAGAGCACTAAGGGACATCTTAGAAAACTTGGAAACAAACTTTGAAAGAAAAAAAAATAAATTATGGTAGATATGTCATTTAAAACTCCAGAGTCTCGCTGCACCGCTTCCCTCTCATGTCACCATGGCCGCTTATAAGCTGGTGCTCATCCCGCATGGCAAGAATGCCTGGAACCTGGAGAACCATTTCAGCAGCTGGTATGATGCCAACTTGAGCCCGGCGGGCCATGAAGATGGTAAGTGTGGCGGGCAGGCACTGCGAAATGCTGGCTACAAATTTGATATCTGCTTCACCTAAGTGCAGAAAAGAGCGATCTGGACCTTCTGGACAGTACTGGATGCCATTGATCAGATGTGACCACCAGTGTTGAGAACTTGGCATCTCAACGAGCAGCACTACGGGGGCCTTGCTGGCTTTAATGAAGCAGAAATGGCTTCCACGCATGGCGAGGCCCAGGTAAAGGTCTGACAGCGCTCCTGTGATGTCCCACCACCCCCAGTGGAGCCTGACCATCCTTTCTACAGCAACGTCAAAATGGAACATATGTGTGCAGACCTCACTGCAGATCAGCTGCCTTCCTCTGAGAGTCTGTAAGACACTATTGCCAGAGCTCTGCCATTCTGGAAAGAAGAAATTGTTCTCCAGATCAAGGAGGGGAAAATGGTGTTGATTGCAGCCCACAGCAACAGCCTCCTGCGTATAGTCAAGCATGTGGAAGATTTCTCTGAAGACTGCATCTTGGAGTTGAACCTGCTAACGGGTTTTCCTATTGTCTACGAGTCGGATAAAAACTTAAAGCCCATCAAGCCCATACAGTTCCTAGGGGATATAGAGATCGTACCCAAAACCATGGAAGCTGTGACTGCCCAGGGCAAGGCCAAGAAGCGAAAACCACCAGGCAGCTTGTGCCCCATCCATTCATCTCTCCACACCTCTCCCCCATCTGTCACACTGACAATATTTGTAGGCATCCTGTGTTGTAGTTGCAGATGGGGACCAGTGGCTCCTATTTCCCTTTCAGCATTTTGGCTACCACACCCACTCCTTTAATAGGATCTAGTCAGAACAGTACCTCTACCTCTAGGATACCACCTCTAGTTCTCAGTCCAAACCCAGGGAAGGCTCTTCTTATCTAGGAGAGTCGAGAGGTAGTAACTGTTTGTCTAGCACTTCTGCTTTGTTTACTAAGGACTTGCATGAGTAGGGAACAGGGATAACCATGCCAAGGCACAACCAGTGAGGAGTGCGGTCTGAGCACACTGCTCCCTGGAGCCAGCCCTGTGCTCTTCTGTAGTCCAGTCAGTCAGCGAGCTCTCGACATTCCACTGAGAGATGAATGTAACCTGCATGGTGATTGAAATACAGTTTTTTCCCTCACCCCAGAGGAGCTGGCTGCAGAAGGTTGGGACTAATCTTGAATTAAGTTTATGTGTTCAATTTTTCTACAAAAGAAAAATTATGTATCTAAACAAAAACCCTTCTAGTGGTGGTTGAATAGTTCCACTTGTGGTCATCAGAAAATAAGCCATTCCTCACACCAATACAGGACAGGCTCAGGCCTCTATGGGGTAGGAGTGCATCCTGCTATGTATTTAGGATGCCTCTGCTTTGTTTTAGTGGCAGTGAAAATGCCTTTTGACCATGTGTAAGTGTGTCTCATGATGTCTGATTTCTGAATTATGTTCTAGTTGGCTTGGACCCGCCACATGGACCAGTACTCATTTGGAGCACAACTGTCTTTTTCCAGATCAGTATAATAGAGCAATGATGTGCAACTAAAAAAAAAAAAAAAACTCCAGACAATTTTAAATTGGAATGATAGACTAAATTGAGAGACACTAAAGAATACAGAAAGCTTCATGGGAAATTATGTAATGAAGCTATAATTTGCAATCCAGAAATAAATCAGTAAACAATGATTCAGACACACAAGTCATGAATTAATATTGAATGATGTTATAATAATAACAATATGATAGGTAACACATTTAGAATTCTGGATAGTTTACAAAGGATTTACTACACATAGTAAGTCATCTAAGTGCCCAAAAGGCTTATTAGTTCACGTGACAATTACATAGAAACGTAGAATAAACCAAAAATGAAAGTAAATAGGAATTGAAAAAGCTAGTAAGTTAAACAATATTAGAAAAGCATTGTGAAGAAAAAATGTGTTTTTCATCTCAATCTCAGGAATTATCAAGTTATTTCAGGCCAATAGAGTAACAACTCTCCCTGCCTCTCCCTATCTCCCTCCATCCATCTTTCCATCTCTCTCTCCAAAACTTCCAGATCATGATCATGAACATCTTTTTTACCCAGGTAGCTCCACAGTATACTGTATAAATCAATTTTCCTATTACAGTGACACCTTGAAGGAGATGTTTAATTTTGGTAATAGTTTTAAGGTATTCAATCCATGACTTCCTCTAGGGGAGGAACTTCATAGGAGAAGGATGTTGCCGAGCCAATTTGATCATTTCATGGTAGCCAGAAAGGAAACAGAAGCAGTAATAGAGAGGAAGGAGCTAGTGTCCACATATAGCACACAAGTTCATGCTTTATGGCCACTCAGGCATGCCCAGAAGTATAATCTACCAGTCTCCTGGGAATTTCTTAATTCAACCGTGTTGACATATCATTACCAACATTCAGTATCTGTGAGAAACAAAAATCCTCCTTAGGAGAGTGAAGGGATTGTGGGGTGAAGAGTGGATAATGGACGGCATATTTACATTTTAGGGTATGTCAAAGTATAAGTATATATGTATACATAAACTTTTTCTACATTTGGTAACATTTATCCTGTACTATACCTTGATGTTTGATGTTTTGCTTATCATATTTTCCAAGTTAGTACAAATTCATTGACATCTTTTTCTGAAAGTATTATGTACTTGACATATCATCATATATGGAAACACCATAATTATTTACTTGTTATGCTATTTTCATTTTTAACAGTAATTAACAGTAAATATTGTGGCTTCCTTTTCTTTAGTAATACTCATTTCTTCACAGTATTTTTTCTTCTTTGTACCTACATATGTCAATGTCTCCGTGAAATGATGTCGACTGAATTTTTTTTTATGTATTTAGTACTGGGTCCACAGGGTCTCACTGTGTAGATCAGACTCATAGTGATCTTCCTGTTTTTAGTCTTCCAAGCACTGAGATTACAGACATACACCACCACACCCAGTCTGAATCACCATCTCAGAGTGCCCCAGGGGCAGGGCCAGCACCACAGGCCAGAGATCAAACCCAGGCTGGCCAATGAGCTCTGCCTAAGCAGGCGATTTAGTCCAATCAGCTATTTGGCTGGCCCTTTGACTGAATTTTAATTGATGTTCTACAGCTGAGAATAATAGGAGTTAATTAGCTCCACATTCTAACATCAGGGTGAAGATGCAACCAGCCATGAACACAGGGTTCAACAAGATGTAGATCAGCACTCTTGTTACCTCAATCAATCTGTAAATGAGAGATGACTAAAGAAAATTTTTATGTGAAGGAAAAAAATCTAAGATTTTAGTGAATTGTGGATTTGACATAGTGGAGTGTATTCTGGGATTATTTTCCCTTTTGTGTTCTTACTTGTTTTTAACTAATAATATCTGTTACTCTTCCCTCAAATGCCTTTTGTGAACTTTCATATGCACAGGAAAAGCTAAAATACTGAATGGCTCAGGAGTGGTCATCAGCCATTGCCTCTCTGTCATTTGTGTGTAAATACCTTAGCTCACTTGTTCTGCAAGGACAATAGAAGAACTCTGATGGTTCTTGAGTCCTCAGGCCCAGGTGCTCACTGATACAGATTGCTTAATAACACACACTATTGACTTCATTTCTTTCTCTTCAACTTTCTCTCACCCTAACAGTGTTTCCTAGGATCACTTTTCAAACAAGCTACTGGCACATGACTTGTTACCTGAGGGTTGACAAAACACTATCTAAGAGATTAGAGCTGTCAGGAAGAGATAGAGATTGACATCTCACTCCCAACTGGCTGCCTGCTGAGCTGCTGAGCTACAGATTTTACAGGCCTATGCCAGCAAAAAATGTATGTATTTCTTAGGAACATTTAATGTGCCATTATGGTTTCCGTCTAGATGTCCCTCTAAAACCTCATGCAGTCATGGGGAAGGTTTCTAGGGTCTCTGACTGATTCACGGTCCATTTCTGGGTTTATGATTGTGAGTGCTACACCAACCGTGGGGCAGTTAGCCTGTATATAGTATAAGGGAGGGAAAGAAGATTTCTTTCTCCTTCCTTTTTGCTCTTGTTGTTTTTGTTGTTTTCTGTGATCTTGAATTGTTGCTTTCTGCTATATGCCATCCTACCTTGGAGCCAGCCAAGTATGGACTGAAACCTCCACAAGTTGCTAACTACATAAACTTTTCCTTCCTTATTTCTGGACATCAGGTATTTTTTTTTCCAGCAACAAGAGAAAAGTAACCAAGACTTATGAGGTCCTCAAAATTTTGATGATACATACGATCTAAAAGACTGCAGTCTTCCCACTTGGTGACTTTGAAATCAAAGCACTGGTTGGAGTAGTTTCTAATGCCTAGGAGAAAAGAAGAAACCTGATAGAGTGGTAAGATCTACAAAAGAGAGGAGGCTTGATTTTGAAATGATACTGCAATTAAGAGTGGTCCAGACATTTTAAGATTCTAACACAATAGTTGCTAAAACTGTTTCTAGAAGTGAAATGAGCTGGAAAACTTAGAAATTTGAATAATAACTCAACATGGAGTAAAAAAATGAAACTGTGATTTAATAATTTTTCAGTTGATAATAAAGGCAAAGTCATCCTCTGTATTCTCTTGAGGTCAAACTGTTCAATATACTAGTTACTCATAGCTTCTATACCATTCCCTTCTGCCATTTCCTACTGAGGTGATTTGGGGAAAATTTTAACCATTCTATACTTTAGTTTTCTGATCTACACAATTCAATCCTTATAAAATTTTTGGAGAAATGCAGAGAGATAGACTATCTACACAAGTGCTTGCCTGGAAAATGCAAGGTCCTGAGTTTAATTCCCAGTACCAAAAAATTGTTGAAGGAATAAGTGAGATAATGTGAGCAAGCACTTAGACTGATACACAGTATGTGTTTAATAAACATTGACTACTATTATTCTGAATTCTTTTTAATGACATCACTGTTGACCTAGGGTTAAATGCAGAAATTGAGGTTTTTATGTCTCCCTCAACCTTGTCCTACAAATATCTAAGTAACTTCCTTGTTTTGTTAAATGTACCTTCATAAGTACTCTCAAATCCATGTTCCCTCCCTTATGACTATTGCCACTGAGATAATTCTTCTTTGGGATTTTATAATATCTCATCCTTGGGGTTTAGCCAACATCCAAATGCTTTCACTTCCAGTTTTGTAGACTGATGTCTAGCCCTTTTTTCCTAAAGCACTCGTTTGATTTTGACTTCCTTTGCTCAATGTCTCATTTCTCTGCTACAGAATGAAGTTCCAATTCTTAATTTTAGTGTTAGTGTCCTGTATAATCTGACCATGTCTTACCTTTCTAATGTTTACTACCTCTACATTTTCTTCTGTTTGCATGATAGGAATGTAGTGCTCTCTGATCTAGAGAACATCCCATACTTTGTTGTCTTTGTTGTTTTGACTACACTGTTTCTGTTTTCTTCATTGCCTTTCTTTTTGTCTCTGCCTGGAAAGAACTGCCTATTCTTTTTGCCTTATAATACAGGTCACCTATTTTAGGGAGCTTTTCCTAATCCCTGAAAGTATATGTTATATCTTTATCCTTCAAAGTGCCTCCAGGAGTATCTTTTTTTATGGCGCTTTGTATTCACTGTTTGTCTCAGTTACTCCTCTCTGGTTGCTGGGACAAATACCTGACATGGAAAATGAAGGAAGGAAAGGTTTATTCAGCCTCCAGTTACTGGAGGTTTCAGTTTATATCCAGCTGGCTCCAAGGCAGACTGGCACATGGCAGAGAGCAAATTTTCATGGTGGCAGCAAACGGCAGAGAACAAATGGAGGAGTAGAGCAAAAATGTCAATGGATAGGAAGTCTGTCTCTCTATCTCTCTTACATTACATTCAGGCTATCTACCCCAGGCTGGGGGAAGTACTCACACCCGTAATCCCAGCAGTACTAAAACCCATAATCCCAGTGGATCATGAATTAATGTCAAACTCTAGAAGTCCTCACCACATGACTTCATGGGGCTTTGGGGGGACAACTAGACACAAATGATAACACTGTTACAATATGATAATTGAGCATTTGACTTCTACTAGATTGTGAGATTCCTAAGAACACAAACATTTAAATCATTGTATATTTCTGATTTTATTCAATCCAGGATGTGACGTGTCAACTTTAGTGTCTGTGGCATATAGTCTAAATTGTAGTAGTAACTAAGCCAAGCAAGGTGAATTCATCTTACACCAAATTCTAACCTAAGGACCATGAGACAGTGTGAACTCTTCAAGGAACATAATGTATAATATGTAAGTAAACGGATAGATTAGCTTTTGATGAAGCTCTATTCCCAAATAATTTAATGTACTTTGTTTGAAGTAAAACAAAAACATAATTTTTAAAAGCCCTTCTCCTCTTAGCACCTAGAATTCTAATATTCACACATGGCTTAGGGCTAGGAACACTGATCTGAAATACATACATATCGCTCATAGAGATATTCATATTGGAATTAAAGAAATGAGCAATCAAAAATATATTATTTACTTTAATGAAATAACATTTTTTCTTGGTTGGAAGATAAGAATGTTTATATTTATGAAAAATTATCCCATACATTATTCTTCACTTCCCACTAGCAAGTTTGTTTCACTTCCTTTGAGATAATTCGTGGGAAAGAAATAGGAACAAACACATTCAAAACAGACTGGACATTCTCCTTCTCTGCTATGATATTTTATTATCTCTTGCTTTGATACTTATTTTTTATCTTATTGATACATCTGAAGTATATTAGTTCCTTTCTGGCATTGTCATTTTAGTACTCTCCCATTATGTAGCATATTTGGGGAGCATTATTTTTAATCTGATACAGGGTCTCACTACACAGCTCAGACTCATAGTGATCCTCCTGTCTCAGCCTCCCCAGCACTGCGATTACAGACAGGTGCCATCATGCCTGATTTCTGTGGCTGTAGAGCATGCTGTACCAGGGATAAAACTCACATCCTTGCATTTGCCAGGCAAGTGCTTAGACTGTGGAGCTATCTCTCCTGCCCTGGAGAGCATTATTGTGCACAGAAATTCCTAACTCCACTTCATTCCAAATTTAAATGCATTAGGCCAGTACTTTATTCAGCTCCAGTCTGGCCAGAGCTAAATTAAGGTGTCTTACCCTGTTAACTGCTCCCCTGAAGTGCGTGCTGATCTGATATATTGTATATGTTTTCTGATGTCTTGAATGAGATATGTAAACTTTTCTATATAGTGTTATGCTCTGTTCTGTTCCTTCATCATCAGACATTGCAAGTTTTTCAAAATGGATTAACTGATGTCTCTTTAACTGTTTTGATCAAATTCTAGTTATATAAATAGTATTGATCATATTTTTGGGTGAAGAGAGAAGGGGAGAATATCATGGTGGAATAGGGCTTGGGTTAAATCTACCTAGTAGGCCAGACATGAAAAAGAAAAGAGAATTGAGCTTTTCTATTATTTCTGAAGCACCTTGGCACTCAGTTGAGCTTAGAATGTGGTTATTTCAAGAGGACTTACATGTGCCAATGTGGGCTGAAATATAAAACAGGACAGAATTGCAGTCATGGGAAGTTGATAAGAGTAGAAGACCAAGGATAAATCATACGACTTCTGTAAAAGTAGTGGTCTCCAGCAGAGACAATCCAAACACAGTGGTCATTACTACTGATTTAGTTGCAATAGTTTGTACCATAACAGGCCTTCCTGGTTTCTGTGCCATGTATGCCTTCATTTCCTGTCTAGCATGAAGTTGGTGCCAGATCCTGACTTTTGTCCACTTTGTTTCTCCTAAGTTACCACACCATTGGACAAATGACTTGCCCTGAAGAAAAACTAGGGGAAAGTTAAGAATATCACAACTTATTGCATTTCAGGTTTTCCAAATCTAACACAGCAAAAGTAGACTCCCTTCCAGCTAAATGGGATCCATTTTTCCAGGAAACGTCTATTGTGTCCCTTCTTATATTTCTACAGTAGCTGTAAAGTGCAAGGATATGCCTCCTCTAATTATACACCGCATACAAATATTCTAGTTAGAACAGGTCTAGCTCTTCTGTTCAGAAAATTGATTGTTATATGATTATAGACAAAAATCAATAAAATATACTTTTTGAGAGTTTCATTTGAAATCAGACAAGTAATTAGAGGAAGAAGCATGTCAAATGAATAACCAAGAGCATTTTCCAATCTTAGTAATCAGACCAAAATTTAAAACTATTACATCAAAAGATTGCAATTTGATATGGTTATGCGGATGCAATGCAAAACATTATTTATAACTGAATCAGAGCATGCTATTAATTGTGTCATAGACTTTTTTTTTACTGATTTTAATATGTAACTCCACATAAGCATTTTGGAAACTACTAAAGCTAAACACATACATTCTGTAACTTAGCAATTATACCCTTTGGCATACTCAAGAAAAATGCATGTGTATTTCATTAAATTACAAATGCAGGAATACTCACCAGAATTTCATTCAAAATAGCCAAATTGGAAGTAGGACAAATGCCCATCAATAGGAGATGGGATAGATAAATGGCAGAATACACGTACAGTGGAAAACTATATTGCAAAGAAAAGAATCAGCTTCTAATATACACAACATGGAAGAACCCTATAGATATTACACTGACTGAAAGAAACCATTCGCCAAATATGCATATGTGTGATTTAATTTTGTCTAACTCAGGATGAGTCAAACTAGCTGAGGAAGCCTGAAGCCAGAATATTGGCTACTAGGGAGTTATTATGGGATTATAGACTGGAAAGGATAAGGAGGGGACTTCATGGGATAATTGGATAATTCTATATCAAGAAATAACTATATAACTTGGTCTGGCTGGTGATGGTAAGAAGGGGTGCCAAGAGGTTGGAGAAATGCATAGTTATCCAATAAACGTTATCAGTCTTTACAATTGATGTTGGTACACTTTATGTAGGGCATCACAGGAAGCAACAGGACTCTATCATTGGCAGCCTCAAGTTTGAAAAGATGAGAGAATTTTCTTTGAGAAGAGATCTCCAAAGCACTATTTTCCACAATAGCAGTGGCCTAGAGAATTTGTTCCTCAGAATTGGGTTCAGTGTTCAGAGAGCTAGCCACTCAACCCCTACAGCCAAGAAAAAAGGAAGACTGGCTACTTCTCTAGCTGGTGAGAGAACCCAGTGTCATCTATGTGGTGCTGGTTTTAGGTGCATGCTGAATGGGAGAGTTAGGTCAGAAAGGCTTCCACCCAGATTTCAGAAAAAAGCCTGGGAGTCCATGCAGTTTATCCCTGAAAGGCCACTGTGTGAAGCTGTGGGTATGAAGCCAAAAGTGCAGCAGAGATACCAGAAGGTTGGAAAAGCCAGGAACATGGATCATCTCTGGAAAGCTGCAAGGAGAGAGCAAATATAGCCAAGGAAATAAGTCATGGGAGGTACAACGATCAGCAATGCCATGTGGGCAGAGACATTTAAGCTCTTGGAGCTCAGAAATTGCTGCATGCTGATGGGGACACTGGAGATGGAACTATGACATTTAATGTTTGCCTTGCTAAATTTGGTCTTGTATTTTTCCCATTCCTTCTATCTCTATCTTTGTACCTTTCGGAATGGAAATTTCTATTTTGTGCCATTGCATGTTGGAAGTGTTTTTACTTTCATTTGTACAGGGGCTCTCATCTAAGAGTTTGGTTTGAATTGCAAAGGGTACTTGGTACTTGGACTTTTCAGTAATGCTGAAACTGTTAGGACTTGGACAACTTAGAAGTTGACTAAATGTCTTTTACACAAAGAAATGTGCTTGAGTCTTTGGGGAGTCTGGGGTGGGATGTTATCATCTGTATACAGATAACCCTCAAAACCTCATGCAATCATAGGTGGGGCTTTTCTGAGGCAAGTGGATCTAGAGTGTGTGATGCTGGTTTTAAGGATATAATGTTGGGATTTATTCATGGTGTCATGATAGAATAAATGGTGTCCCACCCTGGGTATGAGTGCTAACCAATCTCAAGGTACATAGCCTCAGTATAATGGAAGGGACAGAAAGAGGGCTGCTGTTGTTTCTTGCTGCTGGTCATTTGCTACCATGCTACTTTGCTGCTTTCTGCCCACTATGAACTGTTTCCTCCCTGCAATGTCTTTCTGCCATCGCACTGTAGCTAGAAGCCAGCCAATGGGAGCTGAAACCTTTACAGATTGCAATCTACAATGAACCTTTCCTCTTTTAACTTTGGGTGTCAGATACATTGTCTTGGTGATGAGAATAATTGATTAACACAATGCTTTGCGGAATGGCCGTTGTTTAGGAATATTAGTTTCCAGGATTAGATATGTCAGTGTATCTGGGGCTTGGAATAGTGCCTGGCACATAGTACATATGTTAATATATGTTAACACTATTCATCTTAAAGGAAGCAGATGACAAGTATAGAAATGTTCTATTACCATGGTATCTCCTTTCCTAAAATAGAATAAGTCTACTTTTATGACTTACTTTAGAAAATAAGGATTTTTTTTTCAAAACAGCAATATTATCTTGTGTCTAACTCCTTTTAGAAGCAGAGATACTGTGGGTGCAAAAATCTTAGCACGCCCATGTGTATTTCATCTGGTTGAGAAGCAATCATAACTCCCTTATCTGATATGCCAAACTGTGAGCAAAAGAATAAATGTTTACTGTGTGTCACTAAATTTGAGGATATTTTCACACTTTGCGTTAGTGGCTGACTGATAAATTAGGAAGGTTATAGTCTAGAACAGAGGTTGGTAAACTATAGCTTGTGGAACAATTCTGCATGAATATGATTCATGAGCTGAAAAATGTTTTTTTATGGTTTTAAAAAGTATTTTAAAAACCAAAAATAATATAAAATAGAGACCTTGTAAGATCTACAAAACCTAAAATACTATATTTTATAGAAAAATGTTTGCTGATTTCTGGCCTACCGTAAAAGATGAGGAAAAGGCTCGTGTTGTGGTGCATATTTGTAATCACAGCATTCTGAAGGACTGAGGGAGGAGGAGTGCATCTTCAAGGCTACACTAAACAATTTGGTGATTTAATCCCTAAAAAGGGCTGTGATATAGGGACTTCAGTGTGAAGGCCATGGATGGTTTAAATAAGAGTGCTTTTATGCCTTGTGTCTAGCTATCTCCTCAAAGTCTCAAGGAGTCATGTGGTGGACTTCTAGAGTTTGTGAAAAACTCATGATCCACTGGGATTATGGGTGAGTGCTGCTGTGATGCTGGGATTATGGGTGTGAGTACCACACCCAGGCTGGTGTGGATAGCCTAAATGCAATTTAAGGAGCTGGACTTGCTCTCTGCTGCCATTGTTGCCGCTAATCCTCCCTTTGCTTTCTGCTGTTTGCTGCCACCATGAAGGGTTGCTGTCTGCCATGTGCTGCTCTGCCTTGGAGCCAGCTGAATATGGACTGAAACTTTCAGTAACTTTGAGCTAAATGAAATATGTTGGGCATTTGTCCCAGTAATGAGACAAGAGTAACTGAGAAAAGTGAAAAAAAAAAAAAAGAGAAAATAGAAATTATTAGTACATCCATGGGATGGGAAGGGGCATTTAATGGAATCATCCTGGTCTGGACGATGCTACAGAGCTGGTCCTAAATTTGACTATATGTTGCTGAGTAAACAGATGAGTGCTACATTTTTGGAAATGGCTGAGTATGTAAATGTGTTCAGGTACAGAAGAGTTTAGCCATTCCTATAATCCATGAACACAAATAACTGCTGGGCAGGATCATACATAGTAGGATTGTTGACATGGATGATTAAAAGAAAAACTAGAGAACAGACATTTTGTAAACTGAAAACAATTTCTGTGTCTCTAATAATTCTCGAAGTATCTGTTTTACCATATTTCGTTAAGAACAATTCCTAAGCCCTTAGTTTATTTCCTTCTTGCACAGCTACTTACATATTTGGTGTTCTTTAACCTACATTGATAATGCTGGTTCTCACTGCTCAGTAGGCTCCTGGGAAACATAAGAAAAACATTGTCCTATAACGCACTGAGCATGTGCTGGCACGTGTAGCTGTTATCATTTATTTGGTCACTGTGCAGATGCTTTTGAATAAACAGGTAAACACAGTGAGAAGTGGCACAGAGACATTAAATAAGCAGTATTACACTAGAAGAACGACAGAACAGCTGGTAATGGAAAATAGCCACTGGCTATATTCAGATACTTATATTAAAAGACAAAATAGCTTTCTACATACCACCATTCTGTTCCTAAAGAAAAAGGATGAATGGTCACAGGCCATTAAACCATATTGTTATATGCTATAAACCAACATTATTTTGAAGACAAAAATTTGGACCCAAAGTTGTTTTTGACCTCTTACTTTATGAAAATATTATGTCCAATTGTTCAAGTGAGCATTTTAATGCCAGGTTATGTCTATTTAAAAATCTAATTTATATTGCTCATCTACTGTCAAACTAAGAACAAAGCCAGCGTATAGTGTAACCTATTTTTTATTTATATGATTTGACAGCAGCTTGAAAAAAAAAATTCCTAACAGGAAAAGACATTCAGTATTAGTATTCATGTGTATCCAGTTTGCTTCATAAAAAGAAGTTGGCAAAATTTTGCTTCTGTTTACAAGCTCCGCATGGGGCAGCAAAAAATGTCATCACCACAGCTATCTTCTGCTCATGAACCCAATTTTGACCATCTTCATAAGAATCACAAAATGAAATATACCTATAGATCTATAGATAAATCTATAGATATATCAGAGAGAAGCTGGTCTGGCTCATGGCTGTGTGCCTCTCTCTGCTTAGGAGGTCTCCCATTACTGTTATTTATAGTTCAGTCTAGCTTTCCTGATACTTCGATTCTGCCAATATGTCATTTAAGCATTAAATTTGTCTTGAAATTTTAAAAAATTTCAAGTTATGAACTGACTATTTGGAATTGCATTATACTTCTATCTGTAAAGACAACAAAAAATAACCCCGCAAAATAGATTGGCTTTAAAACAATAGATTGTTCAAAGCAAGTGCTTTGCAAATACAATAATCTCAGGAAAGAAGCACACATTTTGTTGAGTTGAACCTGAGGGCACTTATGAAAAGCTTTGTTTCTATTTTAGACTTGACTCTAAAGTTCTTGTCACTTCTAGCATCATCTCATTTGTGTTTTGTTGTCTCTAATTAGAAAATCCAGATCATCTATGTTAAATAAACAGTACACATCACAAAACCATGAGCAACTAATCTTATATTTGCAAATATACATTTAATATCTAGTCAAGAGTCTTCATAATTCACCTGCTCTGCCTTAAATCTCCAGGTTTAAAATTCTGATGATATAGAAAGTACGTTCTGGGCTGGGGGGATAGCTTGGCAGTGTAAGCACCTGCCTTGCTAGCACAAGGACCTGGGTTCAATCCCTGGTACTGTATGCCCTGCCAGCCCCATGCCAAGCCAGCCAGGAAACTGGGTAAGGTGGCTCATGTCTGTAATTGCTGCGCTGGGGAGGCTGAGACAAGAAGATCACTACAAGTCTAAGACTCTGTACCAAATAAATAAATAAATGATTAAAAAAGAATGTTCATTCTGTCCTTAGATCCATGTCACATTCTCAAGACCAGAATGATAGAAATAAAACTGGTATTATTTTCATTCATCTATCTTTGCACCAAAAGATTCCAAATTCACAGAGACAAAAAATAAATATTTCTTAACGATTATAGCATAAATCATTAATAAACAACATGTTTGAAATGGGGGACAATGAAGGGAGAAGAATTTCCAGTGAGAAGAATCATAGGAGTAAAAAATGGACAATGCACTGGGATGAGAAGAAAGGAGCAGACAGCAGGGAAACTTGGAAACAAATATAGATAGGAATGTTTATAGTTTAGCTGCTATATGAGAGGTCTAAAATTATTTAAATACAATGAGCCAAATACTTTGTGAAGATGCTTTCGAAGAATGGAAAAGTATAATTCTACTGGACAAACTGTATCAGGAAGTGCTCAAGTAGGAAAATAGAACAATCTTGTTTATTTACTTTTTAGAAAAATATTTTACTGTAAAATAAAACAGAGATACAAATAACCATGTTATGCATAATGTAATGGATTATGTAGGAAAAATATCTATAATACTCAATTTAAGATAAAGAACTTTAGGCCAGCTAGATAACTCAGCAGATTAAAGCCCCAGCATGCTATGCTGGCACCACCCCCAGGGTACACTGAGAGAGCGACTGAGACTGGGAGTGCTGGCATGTGCCTGTAATCCCAGCACTTGGGAGGCTGAACACAGGGGGATCAGTATGAGTCCAATCTGTGTATTGAGCCCCTATAGACTCTGTACTAAATACAAAAAAAAGACACAACTTTACCAGCTACTGTAGAAGTCTCCATTCTGCCTTAAGTCAATCAAACCTCCTCCACCTAGTCAAAATTAAACCTATCCTCCATTTACCTTAACCCCTTTCTTGTAGTTATTTATAGCCTATTTGTTCAAGTATGATTCCTAAACACCATAACTAGTCTTTTTTATTTCTTAGAATTCACAGGTTTCTTGATGGGTTTTTAGAGGAAGAGCATTCCAAAAGTAGAAAATGCTCCTGTGTCAACAGCATCTTGCCCCTCTCTGGGTCAGTAGCTCTTCACGGGGCTGCAGCAGAAGAGACTGAAAAGTAGGCAGCAGTGATTTTTAAGGAGTTTACATTAGGTGCTGGAGGTAGGGAGAGACCAGAAGAATTTGTTTCATTGTAGAAACTCATGAACTGCAGCCTGGCAGATTTAAGAGCCAGAAGAATGTGTCCCCCAAGGCCAAGAATAAGCTTACTGTATGAAACCTACCATGACCTTGGTGGGCAAGAGTCTGTCAGAGAACAGGAGGGGTAAGGAGGAGAGGCTGCTTTGCTATGTGATCCATGTACCCTAAGGATTTCTCTACTTGCTAAGGCTTTCCTCTATGATGACTGCTTGTTATTTTCTCAGTGGGCGCCAGATATTGGTGCCAAGAGAAGCCTCAGAATTAGTGTAGCATCTGTGGGGATGCTGCAGTAAAGATGCACTTTGGCTAGGAAAGACAGAAGAAGGGATAAGGGTAAGATGTACTTCCAAGCTTCACAACTCAGCTACAATTAGCTTCTCTTTTCCCTTTCTGGGAATTTAGAATTGATTTTTTAAGCCCTTCAAAATTGGTAGTTATCTTAAAAGATCTTTAAGAAGTGTCTGGAAGATTAAAAAAAAAAAAAACTTGAGCTCTGCGTGCATACCACTTCTCTAGTGGCCACCGTATTACCTGGGTAGTCCACTCCTTCCTTAGCTCATTACTATTCCAGTATCCACTGTCTTCCAATAAGTTGTATAATTCACTTATGGTGAATTATAGATTACCTGACCATAAATTACCTGAGAGTGAGGATATTTATTTATTTATTTATTTATTGTTCACAACTGTATCTTCAGTGCCTAGAACACTATATTGTACCCAGGACAAATTCAATGAGTACATGTTAAATTTGTTTCATTTTGTGTGAGTGTTCAGATAGGAAATACAAGAGATACAGCATGCCCCACCCTCATCTCCACCCCCTTGGCACCCATCCATTGGGAACATACTATGCTAACCTCCACCTGACTCCACCTGCGTCTCTTTACCTAAGAGATTTCTTTGGCAATCACCTTCTGTTCTGCTTTGCAACACGGGCCAGGCCAGTGGGTAAAGAATTAACACCCTGCAGGAGAAGTCCTAAACTAATGGCTGATTAGCTGCAGTTAGTGAATTAAAACTGCAGTTCCCCCTCCCCTGTGTTGCATAACTTGGACCAACATAATGCTGTTGTTAATGCTCTATACTAACTTCGTAACTGCAATTAAGTTCTAGTTACTCACAGTGCTACATTCTTAAAACTCATATCTTGCATTAGGGGGCTTCTGTTCCCTGTCTCATTTCCTCACTTTCTTTTAACAGTGTTTGCTGGGATCTCCTCCCAAATAAACCATTTACACCCAAATTCTTGTCTGCAGGACCATCCCAGTGAAAACCTAAATTAAGATAGGGAGTCTTAAAATTCTTAATGAATAATTATGTTCCTATACTACTTGTATGCCTGTTGGAGTTGGCAACAAGCTCATAGGCCCTGGCTGAATTTTATCTGTAGAGGTAGGGGAGGCATAGCAATATTTGAATGTATTCACATATATGGCATATACTTGACATTCACATATTTTTCCAAAGTCACAAACCCTGTCTATCTTATTACTGCTGCCAAATTCAAAGGCATTATTACCAGCATTGATCCTACAGACCAAAGTTGGATGAACTATGTAGCGTGTTAGTCATTATTTTAGAGTTTATAAATCATGTACTTGCTATAACAGCTAGTCATTTGTATGGTGAAAGCAGTCATATATGCGAGCAAATGTGGATGCATTTCAAACTTGTGTTTATGGACAATAAAATTTGAATTTTATCTAATTTTTCTATGTCACGGAACATTATTCTTCTTTTGATTTTTTCAACCATTTAGATATGTAATAATTATTGTTGGCTCTTGAGCTGTACAAAAAAGGCAACAGGTAAAACGAGGCACTGTCCTAGTTTATTTACTGCTGTATTAGGCATTTACATTGAAAGTTTTAATTTGGGACATTGTGCTCTGATAGGCAGCACAATGAATTGAAGAGGACAACTAAAAAAGGCTTTGGTGTTATTACCACACAATGGAACTTTACTTAGCAATAGTGAGCTATTGACACATGCATAAAATTTGGAAATATATGCAAAGTGAAAGAAGCTAGTTTGCAAAGGATCACATAGTATGTGATTCCATTCATATGAAATATCCACAATAGCAAATCCAGTAAGACAAGAAATAGGTCAGTGCTTTTCTAAGGCTGAGAGTGAGGATTTTGAGAAGGGAAAAAGCAGAATGTATAAACATTGTGATGACTGATACACAAGTCTGTGATATGTTAGAATCCACTGAATTAATTGATTGGTGCATGAATTATGATTCATTAAAGCTTTTTAAGTAGGTTCTGGTGTCCTATGAGTTAACAGTTGAGTCTTCTTATCCAATATAGTTTTCATACGTGAGCTAAATAAGCTGAACAAGTAGATTCTAGAGCATGAGTAGGAAGCATGAATTCCTTGAGTCTGCTTTCTTAGAAAAGCCAAAAACAGCTCAAATCAGGATGGAGCTGTGAGAGTGAGGGGGATGAGGGGGATGAGGGCGATTCCAGTCTGGGAAGCAGAGACAGCATCATACTGCAATGAAAAAAAATATGGAAAATTTTCTGGCATGGAGCACTTGTTATGTGCCAGATCCTGTCCTAGGTAACTTGGCTTCGATATCTTTTGTTTGTTTGCCAATTCTTCACTGTAGCTATTATTAGTTCTGTGTTGCAAAAGAAAAATCTAAGTTCCAGAAGCATTAAGTGACTCGCCAAACTAATGACTCCCGGCATAGAATCCAAATCTAAATCTTTGTCTTCATACAGAGGTTTCACAATTTTCATTAAAAATGATAGCGCAATGATAGCAAATACTTAAGGCTTTTAGTGTGCTAGGCACAGTCCAAAGTTTTGGGGGTTTTTTCATATTCAGTAGTCCCCCTGATTAAGGGTTAACTTTCTGTAGTTTTACATACCTATATTGAATTACAATGTAAAACTGTCAAATAACAAATTCTAGAAATAAATGATTCATAAGTTTTCAGTTACAGGATATCCTGAGTAGCATGATGAAATATCATACCACCTTACTCTAATCCACTCAACATGAATTGTCCCTTTGCCCAGCATATCCATACTGTATACAACAATGGCCTGTTAGTTAGTAGCCATCTTTGTTTTCATACTGAGTGTTGTAGTATTGCACTGCTTGTGTTTAAGTAGCTTTCTTTTACTTAGTATTATTCCCAAAGTATAAGAGCAGCAATGCAAAAAAAGCACCAGGACATCAAACACAGAAGGACATACTAACTCCAGAATACATATTTTGTAGATAAGGGTGAAACTTCTATATTGGATCACTTGAAATACAGTTTGGGAATACTACATGAACAAAATATGGTATACTATAGACTGATTAATAAAGGACAATATTTAAAAAATGCATTTATTAAGGTTCTCCAAGCTTCCTAAACTTGAAAAATCTTATTACTGTGTGTGAAATTAGTCGCGAGAATATTACTTATCTTTCTTTTGAAAGATAGCTAGCATGGCCTGGAAAAATTGAAATATTAGGGTGCCTATTAATTATTGAAGTCACCCAAAAACCATTTGGAAATATTTTGAATTTTATTTTATAGACATAGGACAACTTTTGATGTGTTATGAATATGGAACTAATATGACGAGTTCTAGAAGCATGAAGCTCTGTTCTATAGGAACAATAAATTTAAAAATATGCTAAAGAATATTTGTAAAGGTAGAACTATGTATTATTTCAGTATTTCTAGCTTAGAGAAGTGTGTTACAAATTAGGCTGCTTTCAATGAACTTGGAAAAGAATGGTGACATATAAGAGATAATGTGAGGTTAGTGAGAGAAAAGTATCAAAGGTTGCTTTCAGGTTTAGAATCTTGGAAACTGTCTTGTCATTTTATACCCTAAAATAACACTAACAACAACAGATTGATACAACTTTTTTTATGTATTTAGTATAGGGTCTTCAGGGTCTCACTATGTAGATCATATTCCTCGTGATCCTTCCTGTTTTTCAGCCTCTCAAATGCTGGGATTATAGTGCGACACCATGCCATGTTTCATTCACTATCTCAGCACAATGTGGGGGCGGGGCTGGCACTGCAGACTGGGCATTGAACATGGCTCCTGTGTCTTACCTAAGCAGGTACTTTAATTCATTGCACTATCTGGCTGACCCTTGATAGAAAATTTAGAATTTTGAATTCTCCTAAAAGGTAGAGAAAATTTGTAACTATAGTTCTTCTGAATTATAACATTACAGCAAATTAGCTTCAGGAGCTTGTGTAGTGTCCAGATTTAGGACCATAAAAGACCTGTTCTGTGATCTTTCTTTTTTTTAATGAACAGAACATATTTATTGAGAGATAGAAAGTTCTTGTCCGAGAGAGAAAAAGGAGGGGTTCCCGAGTGGATGTCCCCCCGATCTGGTGTTTCTATTGAGATTATTCTTACAAAGATCTTTGATTGGTGAGGACACTCAGAAAATGATAGACAGCAGGCATGGTGGCGCATATCTATAACCCCAGCATTCTGGAGGCTGAGGCAGGAGGATCAGTGCAAGTTCAAGACCAGCCTTGGCTGCAAAGGGAGTTCAAGACCAGCTTGAACTGCATAGACAAACCCTGTCACAAAAAGGCTAAACAGAAAAGAGAAAACAAAATGATAGACATAGCATAGGAGCTAAACTCCTTGGTGTCCAAAGTATAATCCATTTGAATGTAATTCTTGATAGCAGTAATGAAAACAGTGCTCACTATAAGATTTCTAGAAACATATGTTCCCTTTCTGCCTTTGAAAAAAGGCAAAATTAGATACTTTTGCCAGTTCTCCCTCTCTAGGGACGAGGAAAAGAGGAAAAGTAGTGGTATCTACTTGTCTGTGCTTAAAAATAGGTAAGTTTGAATGTACCTAGCTGCATTTGATGAGTCACGTAATCCAGAATCCTTTGTAAAAATAATGTGATTTTATTCACTTTTTGAATTTATCCTAAGTCCTAATATTTTTTCTTATCTTTCTAAGAAACAAATCATTTTGTCTTTCTTCTTTGTTATTAAATACAACAGATAGAGTGCTAATTTTAACATAATTGCCCTTAATGGTTGCCAGGCTTTCATTTTATTACTTTAAAAAGATGCTTTCTACCATTCTTAATGTAATTTTTATGATATTTGTAGTTTTTACAATGTTGAATTGGTTACTATGTCATGTAAATTGCAAATCTTCCAGAAAGGAGGGAATGATATTTCATTTAATGTATAATTGGATAAATGGGAGCTTCTACAAGAATAAAATGAAATAGATATGTACATGGAAAGAATTAGTATTAGAAATCAGGAGACAGAATAACTTTGAGTTGAGGGAGGAAGAAGAAAATAAATGCCTGACATTTCCCCAAATGTTGAGTCTCCAAGTTATCTCGTATGAAGGAATGTCTCCATGTGTGAAACACCTATCTGCTTCAATGATGTTAAACTGAGCAGCACTGAAATGGTCACGAGGGCTACAGCTATTTCATTTAAGCTTCATGGTAACTACAAAGCGAAATATAGTAGATATGCAAATGATCGAGAAACTAATGCAAGCTTAGCATGACAGAAAATTACAAATCACAAAGAAAGAGGAGAGTGAGAAAGAACAAATGATAAAAAACCCAGAAAACAAGAATGGCAACAGTTAAATCTTCACCTATCGATAATAATTTCAAATGTAAATGGATTAAATTCTGTAACCAGAAGACACAGTCGCTAAATAAATTTTAAAAGTAAAGGGTATGACTACATGTTGTGTACAAGAGACATTCAGTGGCACCTATGCTGAAATTAAATGTATACGAACTATTCTATGAAAATAGTAGCCACAAGAGAGCAGAGGTGCTATGTTTGTATCCAATAAATTAGACTTCAAGACTGTCACACAAGAAAAGAATATCATTATTTAAAAAGAGTTAATTTGTGGGACTGAATGCCCTAATGGACAAAAGGAGTTTATTCATTAAGA
>PVKN010008445.1:0-25161 GCA_004027915.1 Capromys pilorides
AAGAAGAAGAAGAAGAAGAAGAAGAAGAAGAAGAAGAAGAAGAAGAAGAAGAAGAAGAAGAAGAAGAAGAAGAAGAAGAAGAAGAGGAAGAAGAAGAAGAAGAGGAAGAAGAAGAATTTTGATTTTATGCCTAATGCACTGAGCATATCTTCACTTTTAGAACAGGAGAGTTAGCATAATCTGGTGAACATTTAAACTGATTTCTCTGACTGGTGAGCATAGAGTATTCATCAGGAGCAGGCAAGTGGGGCAGCAGGATCAGCCAGGAAGCACAGGTGACTGGGTCAGTGTGGTAGCCATGGAGATTAAGAGCAGCATATTTTAAAGAAGGAAAATGGACAAAGCTTGGGATACACTGGCTGTGGAAACTGAGGTGAGAGAAGGGGTTTATGGGTAGATCTTTGGTAGCTTAATGTGCAGAAGTGAAAAAACTTTAGGGAGAAGCAAGTACGGGGCTAGACATTCTCATCCTGCATGCCTACCAGGACCAGAGAGGCCAAACATGTGGAGCACAGCATGGGTCTGGCACTATGGGAAGGGTTCCACACTGGGTCACCTCCATGAAGGTGACCTAAGCCTTGGGCCAGATGAGCACCACCAGGGGTGAGATGTCTGAATGGCCAAATAAGGGGATGAGTTGGCATCAGGTTGACGCACAGTATTTTCTAAGAATGCGCATGTGATTTTGTCCCTTAAAAAGGCATCATTTATCCTGAAATTCTGTCCTGAGTGCTTATGTTTGTGGCTCACTATCAAAGTTCCTGCATCCAGGAGTTCATCTAGACCCCCTCTAAGGAAAGACATTTGTTAACTGGTCCAAATGGATCTAGAACAACTCATCTGCTAATTTAGGCACAGTTATCTTGTCTGGGACAGATAGGTGCGAGGAAGTAAAACACTGAAATTTTAATGGTGGTTGACCTGAGCCAAAGGTTGCCTTTCAGTCACTAGGTGTTAGGCTATGGAGATAACTCAACAGTCTAAGCACCTGCTTAGCCAAGTGCAAGGACCCGGGTTCAATTTCTGGCACATTTGTAATCCCAGCAGTGGGGAGGATGAAAACAGAAGGATCGCTATGAGTCTGACCTGTGTGTGAGACCCTGTACTAAATACATAAAATTAGGAAAAAGAAAAAGAAATTAGATGGGTTTTTTTTCTTTAACTTTTAAAGGCTTTGGTGATTATTCTAAGCTTAACTCTGTAACTAGTCTGTTACCACTTTCCACTGCAAGGGACTCATCTCTGACCCATAAAAGGAAATTATTACAAGAACAAAATCAGATTTTAGCTCATGTCAAGACACATTAAATCTGATGCTTCTCAGCTGAACACAAGCCCTTCCACCCTTGACAGGCTTCTTCTGGTTGTGGGCAGACACAATAAATAGTTTTTACGAAGGTCCCTCTGTCTTAAAAGGAAATTAGATTGTTCTGACAATATGTCCTCCTCACTAAACTGCTGGTTATTACCCAGCAGCCTGTGATTCTCTAGGTGTTTGCAAATTGATTGCTTCATGTTTTGCATTCCTCTATGTCCACATGTGGAGAGTAAGCAGCCACCTGTTTAATTCCCTATGCAGGTGATGTGTTTGTCCTTTACCATTCTTTGCTGGCATTTCACTTGCACACACTCTTAAACACACAAGTTTAGAGCAAGTTGTTTACAGGTGTAATTTCAGAACAATCCCCTAATCTTAATCTTAATATTTATTGATGCCATAGAAAAGCCCTGAGCTACCCATGAGGGCACAGGGGCTTGCAAGATAAAGTAGATGCATGCCCTTACTGAGCTTAAGATCTAAGCAAAGACCCTGGAGTAAGAAAGAGCTCATTTTGTTCCTAGAACAGAAAGCAAGGGGAAGTGGACTTTAGGAAGAAGGTGAAATCAGGGTGAGAGAAGATGTGTTACTGGGTACTTTGTAGGTATAAGGAATGTACCAGCCCATTTGCCAAGAACTGTCTTACTTTAGACCTTTGTTCCTATGTAATTGTGGGTAAGGCCACCTTTCCCACTGAGAACCAACCTGGTTTGCAAGACATATGGTCATCCTTCTGAGAGGGCATGTCAGAGGTGGTATCTTATAATGTGTGATATGAGAAATCATCAAGTGGTGTCTAGTCAGGAGATTTATGACAGATTTGATTTATATTTTCATACTGTTCCCCCTATATTCAGTGATGGCAAACCCTTTAGAGCTTTTGATGATAAGGAATAGCCAGCTGTGGTACACGTGCCATAGGTTTACCACCACCAAGCAGAGTCTGAAGAGGACCAGAAATGGCATGGACAGAGAAACTAGAAGGCTACTGCAATGGCCCAGAGAAAAGCTAAGGGTCTACAGAGTATCACATTTAAAAATGTGTAAAGCAACATACTATGATCTTTTCTTTGGAGCTCTCCATGAAAGCTCCAGTGGACTAGACCTTGAGGCGTACCACCTACAGCCCTCCTACCCATGGAGGCCTGGGCCTCTCATGACCGAGCTGCTGATGGCTCAGAGCTGAGTCCTTCTCTAGGCATTGCTGCAAGGAAGTGATGCTCCTGCCCTGGACATGCTCCTGCCCTGGAGGCAGCGCACATCCTAATTGACAAAGCAGCAGCTCTTTGCCTAGATTCAGAAGGACCAAAGCAGCTCTCAGCAACTGGTGGGATGCTAAGGCCTCCTTCACAGCTGTGCCATAGCTCACCCTTCCTTCTCATCTGCTGCCCAGACTCCTCCACAGGGCGTGTCCTCAAAACCCAGCCTCGAGTCACCTGCATGTGAGTATCAGAACCTCTGATCCTGGTGCTTGGGAACCTGGCATTTAATACCAGTTGAAGCCCAACTTCCCACAGAAGTGTGTCTCAGGTGTTGCAGGTTCTGGTATCTCCACATCTAACCAAGAGGTAAAGTGTTTCTTAGTGCTGCGCTGCTGTGTACAGAAAGGATCTTTTTCTATTCTCTTTTACACCCTTTGTAAATGGAACCACCTACTTTGTTTTGATCTGGATAATTTTACCTGTGAATGGTTGTATTGGTTCCTGATGTCGGTTTTCAGTAAGCTGGCACCCTTCCCATTTTATATTGCATTCCAAGTAGTTATTTCAGACCTTGTAGAACAACAATGCTTCTTTAAACACCTTGATTTTCTGTTATCTAAATCTAGTTTCTTCTTTTGCTTCCTGAATTATTTCCTTAGGGAATGTAAAGATCCTATAAATTCTTTTTTATTTCATTTTTATGAGATTATTCCTAGTGTTTCTATATAGTAATTTTAAATGTATTGAAATAAATTACAGTAGGACCTGTACTTTATAGCTCATAATCATCAAGCATGCAATATATCATAAATTAAATCATGTTCTCCCCAAACAGAACTGGAGCTAACCAAAAACTGATGCAGGTCACTAGAATATATGGAAAAGAGTGGTTGATCTTTGCAAGGCATCTTGCCAAGTCTACTCTGCCTCTCAGGCACAGGTGGGGTAAATGCATGTGGAGTTGAGGGAGGAGAAATCAGGAAAGGGGTGGATCTCGCACACTTTGAGCTTGGAGCTTGCCTATGTGCCTGGTAAAATTTCTTCACTGGTTTCCAGACACATAGTCACACTGAATTCTGCTCATCCTCACCTGTGTTCATAGCAAAAGATGCATGGGAGAAGTGGAGGAGCATGAATGGAGACTCACATGCTCTATCCTCTCCACCCATTCATATAACAAACACTTCTGAGCAGTGGCCATGGTACTGTCCTAGCAGCACTGTGGTAGGCACACAGAATACCGGAACACTGGTCACAGCCCCTCCCTCAGTGCATGCCTCTTGGTCCTGGATCCCACAATGGTGTAACAAAAAAAAATTTCCCTGTCTTTTCTTTTCCTCTTGACAACTTTCTTTCTTTCACTACTTTTTTTGTGTGTGGGGGACCGGGAATTGAACTGAGGCCTTTGCACTTGCCAGGCAAGCGCTTATTCTACTGAGCTATTTCCCCAGGCCTCATTCATTACAAATAAAATGTTCTTCTATTTTACATCATGTTCCCCAACCATGCCTTCTACTATCAAGAAAAGATTTTCCTAGGTGGTCTGTAACTAGACAATATTCTCAATACTTTTCAATAATTTTGTCATACTCTCTTCCCAAACACTAGCTGTGCTGTGTATTTATCAACCCTAGTTTATGTCACATAGAAAGTATGGGGAGATCAATGAGAACTTCATGTCCAAAGTGGATTGGCTCCCTCATTTAGTCTCTCAAAACACAATTTCCTGCAAAATAGGGAGAGCATCTACCTTGAATAACTTTGTGAGGATCAAAAGAATTCCTGGTGGCAAAGCGTGAGTTGTGTCTGACACATTCTGCTAGTCCTCTTCACTTTTCTTGCCCAGGAAGAATTCTTCATGCAAGCATGCACTCATTTATTCATTCATTTGTTCAACAAATTATCTCCCTTTGTTGTGGAATTTGTGTCCCAGGCCCTAGAAATGCAAACTGAACCTGTGGAACAACACACCTGGTATTATGAAGGCTCTATTCTATTGGGAGGAGAGGACAGTGAATAAAAAGAGAACAGACAAAGATACGACTAAAATCAAGAAGAGATGACAGGCAATATATCCCCAGGGCAGTGGGGTCCACCTTATTTACACTGTACAATTAAAGAGGGCCTCACTGGAAAAGACTAAATTTGAGATCTAAATGACAAGAAGAGAGGAAGCCAAGTGAACTCCTGAGAAGTGAGTTTTCTCGGTAGCAGAATTAGGATTTGAAGGGCTTTATATGAAGAGAGTAGAGGAAGTAAAATCATAATGGAACATTTTGGCCATGCTAAAGAACTAGCATGTTCTTCCCAGTGCAGTGAAGAAACTTTGGAGAAACAAAGCAAAGGAGTTAGGAACCAAGAACTGATTACGTGACTGGGAGCACCATCCAGGAGGAGCTTCACTGTGTGACCAGAGAGAACAGAGAGAGGGAGACTACTTAGGAAGCTTGTGTCAGCACCCAGCTGAGAGAAGCTGGTGGTCTGGACTGAAGAGGATGGGACAGAGATGGCGAGAGGTGAGCGGTTGTCCAGAGTATCTCAGGGTGAGTATCAACATGGTTAGAAGTAGGAGGAACTGAGGTAAAGGAAGGGATGAAGGAGGACGGGGCCATGGAGGAGTGATGGTACCACTTTACACCAAAGTAGAAGAAATGGACAAGGAACACTCTACAGGTCCAGCAGGGGAGTCTGAGGAAGAAACACCAGTTAAAGAGATGCTAAACACCACAGAAGAGGGAAACCAAGGCAATGTTAAGGAAGGAGTGTGCAGTGCACACATTTTTAAATCACTACACTTACTTCACAAATTCCCCATGGTTGGCAAACTGACGTTCTGTTCCATCACCAACCTGGCAACCCAAGAGCCATTTCAGTATTTACTTCTCAAGTACATCAGTCTTGGGGTTGACCTGTATACACTGGTTCCCCCAAATAATGTGGGCTTCAATCCTGACCTCTAGTACTACAGAATGTGCCCTGTTTAGAAGCAGGCTCTTTACACATATAATCAAATTAGAATGGTGGGATCTAATACAACTAATGTCTTCATAAGGGACAAAAATTTGAATAGAGTCACAAATGTGAAAATGAAGGCAGAGATCCGGGTGATGGAGCAGAAGCTAAAGAACACCAGAGGTGCCAGCAAACCACTAGAAGCTGTAAGGGGGCACAGGCTGGCCTTGTCCTCACAGTTCACAGAATGAGCCAACTTATTGATGCCTCAGACACAGACTCCTAACCCCCAGAACTTGTGACACTGATCCTAGTTATTTCCACTGTGTAAGTCACCTGGTATATAACATTCACTGAGCATCTCCAGCCAGTGCCTAGAGTCGGAATACCCAAAGGGTGACCATGGGTCTCAGGCTCTTGTAGCAGGCATCTCCTTTCCATACAACCCAAAGACAAAGGTTTTCTGGGACAATGTCACCCACAGTGGCTCTGCTCACTGGCACCATTCTGAGTCTTTGAAGTAGAACTGTGCTGCCAATGCTTGTAGAATGACTCACAACACAATGCTATGGGCCTCCTCACTGCCAGGGAGTGACTGATGCTACAGGACTCTCACTGTCACCAAGAAGTGGACAGATGGTGACTGCAGACACTAGGGATAACAGGAACAAAATACACCCCGGCGAAGCAAAGTCAGGAGGGAAGAAAGGGCCCAGCCTGCTGGCCCAAGTCCAAAGGAACTTGCTTGACCACGTACACATATCGGAGGGCTCCTCTTTCACTCTGTCCATTGCCTTCTCCACAAGGCATATACTTGGCTTCTTTTTATGCCAAACATAAAAATTCCTCAAAAATGTGATTTTCACGTTCCTTGTAGAAATTTAGAAAATATTCTTGACGTGTTACAGTTAAGTTGAGTTTGATCACAGGAGCAGATAGCCTTAGATGTGCTCAGTGTGGAGGAGAAGGTGTTTGTTGTCAGAATGCACATGAGGGTTATGATGAAAACCTTCGTAATAAAAGTAGACCCTGTGTACAGAGTGTGGCAGGCACTCTTAGCAATGCGTCACGTGTCATTACTCACTGGCTCCTCACAACATTCTCTGTGAAGTACACAGACAATGTATTTACTCTCATTTTACAGATGAGTAAACAGAGTTTCAGAGTGACAGAGTGCTCAGTTGCCCTGCTAGCAAGAGATGAGCCGGAATTATCACCAACAGCTGGTATCAAGGAGCAGGCTCCAGTCAGAGCTGCTCCACCCAGATTTGCAGCTCTCCTCCTCCTCCTGCCTTGCAGGCCCCTCCTCCTTTACCCATCCTTTCTCTTTGTTTCTTTCTCCCTCTCTGCCCATATTCCTCTCCTTCCATCTCTTTCTATCTTTGAACATTCCAAACATCGCTGTTATATGTATCTACTCTGATCCGTTTGAGCCGCTGATTTGCTTATTCTTGCTTTATGCTCGGTACAACTTGTGCTTAGTTACTCCTCCCTTATGCCTCTGCTCATCTGGACATGGCCCTTGGCGGCTGCTTTATCCTCTCTTTGCTCCTTTGAAGAATCTGCATGGACAGTGTATTGGGTGAGTGAGTCCTGCAGTTTTCCCTTCCCAGTCCAATCAGTTGTAGCTATGGGATTTGGCTGGGGCAGCTACTGAAACTGATGCTTTAGAAGCACAGTATCATCTGTTTTTCTCAGAAAAACTATCTACTGATCAATTCTGTCACAGATAAGCTGGTCAATGAGATCCCCACCCTTCCTGGTCTGTGCCTGAGCACGCCATGTCCCTGGCGTAACAATGCTCATGCATGCTATGTGTCTCTGGCGATGGTGGTAGCTGATTATGAGTGAATAAATGAGAATCTTGTCTGGTTCCTCCAAGAGAAGACAAATGGGCTTGGGCTGCCAGGCATATCTGATCAGAGGGGAACCTGGGTATCAGGAGGAGGCTGGAGACAGAAACCATGCCAGTAAGTGGTGAACTACAGTAGTCAGCTGTCTCTTAGATAAACAACAGGGCCCTCCATCTGTGGGGGTAGGAGCTACAGACCAGGAAGAAAAGCTGTCCCTATAAAGAGACAAAGGGAACTAGCCTGGGGGTGGGGGCCCACTGAACTAGGAAGAGAATTCAATATCTTGGGGAGAAAAAGGCAGTGGGGTGGGGCCAGGCTGAGCCACTGTGCTTTGGGCACATGGACTGTATCTTGGACTTCCACATCCATGAGGAGTGAACAAGGCTTCTGAGACATCTGTCTGCAGTTGTTTGCCTGAATATGTGCAGGTGCTTAGAATGTAAATATTTGAGTCATTTTTTGTATGTTTTTAAGGGCTTACCCTCTCCCCTCCACCCCCCTAAAAAGGTACTGTTCCTATCTTTCCAATAATCTCTTAACAGACTTTAGCCAATGTGTTACAGCCTGGGCAGGTATCGGGACCCTTGTCCACCTAGGCTTTTTACGATTTGCAAGATCACCCCACCTTCCTTCATAGAAACTTTCTTCTGTCCTTTGATATACTAAGTTGACTAAAAACAGGTTCTCCGTGTACTTCAAGAGAATAAAAATATCTTTGACATTAAAAATAGAATCACAACAGGCACACAGATAGTTAGACATTTAAACAAAGGGTAACCAAATCTTCTAATCTTGTAGCTAATCCATTTTCAATAGCTCCTGAAACATGTAACAAACTATCCTACTGCTAAATTAAAATCTGTGGAACTAATAGAATGTATTGATTAACCTTGTCAACTCAAAAAGAAAAAAAAAACACACACACAAACCTTCCTCACTTAAGCAGTTATAGTAAAGGATTCCCCTCTCCTATGCAGCAAGTCCAGAATGAAAGTGGGTTGTTGCCATGACAACAGAATACAAGACAGAGAACTTGAGAAGGGGGAGGTCTGTATACCCAAGGCCAGAGATACAAGAAAGCCCCTAGCCTCTGAAGTGGTGACAGCAAAGAGAAACAACCTGTCATGACTTCACACTGCCAGATGGTCCACTGTTGACATAGGGAGTCCCCTCAACATATTATTTGCATAATTTTGGAACATTCATTTAAGAGAAAATATAGAGTTCACTTAGGTATACACTGACGTACTTATAGCACAGTTCTTCGCTTTGAACAGCCCAGGATGCATTGGAAACGCTCAGACACCTAGCGTACATGTGCCGTACACATAGATGCTGCCTAAGAACCATGTGCTTCATAGAAATTTATTGGTTTCCTGGTTCTTCTTCTTTTCTTTTTTCTTTTTAGTACTGGAGATTGAACCAAGGGCCTTCACACTAAGGTACATTCTCAGCCTTAGTTATTTATTTGTTTTGTTAGTTAATTATATAGTTAGGTAGGTAAATAGGTAGGTAGTTAATTTGTTTAGACAGGGCTTTCCAAGTTGCTGAATTACCTAGGCTGGGCTGCAATTTGTAATGCTCCTTCCTCAGCCTTTCAGGCTGCTTGGATTGGAGGTGTGCTCCACTTTTACAAACCAGGCATTGTTCACGACTCTGAGGTAAAAATGACAAGTTCTCTCCTCAGAGAGCTTGCTGTTAATGAGTAGTCAAGCCTATATAAGTGCCTGTGTCACTTCACACGCCACTTTATTCTCAGCCTTGCCCAAGGTACCATAAACAAGAATTCAGGAGAGGAGCACAATGCCTTGAAAAGACACATAATAGAGAGAGAAAGGACCCAACCCAAGAGAGTAGGCGTCCTGAGACCTGAGTCCCACAAGATGAATAAGAAACTGCGGGCTCTCTTGGTGCTTATTACCTGCTTGCTTTGAAGTCATTCTGGCAGAACTGAGACTATGGGCGAAGACCCTGCTGGAAAATCAGTCTCACTTCTGCAAGGCAAGAACCCACAGGTCACTGATGTTGAACAAGAATAAGCGAGGCTGGGAATGCTGGGAGTGGGGCTCATCCGAGTCCTCCACAGCCAAGGTGGAGACAGGATGTAGAAGCCCCTCTCCTGGAAGAGTTGGGGTCACCATTTCTGGGCAGTGGAGACACTGACAGTTTCTGTCAACGGCTTTGACAAAGTCTCCTATCTGGAAGAACTTGGAGCAGCAGTGGGGAGAGTTGCTTTACAGATAAGGTTAAAATCTAAAGGACAGCATCCAAGGATGCTTTGGGCAACCAGACATGAGGGGTGCAAAGTGAGGAGAGAATCCAGGAACACTCGCTCTATAAAGCCACATCCTCTTCAGCATGACTTACCTCCCACAAATCCCTGAAACTCAAATCTCCATCCTTCTCTCTATACCAGTTTTAACACTAACAAAATCCCAGAGAAGAAGGCTAAGATTTTCAGGGACTAATATGTTTCCGTTAATACACAGCTTATAAATTCACTGAATCACTTAAAGCAGTCCTGGTTACTTTAGGCCCTAGTAGATGAGCCAATGGACAGGCAAATATATTCCTTTTTCACACATGATCCACTGCAGCTTCTTATCACCAATGATCATGGAAGAAAGAAGATTTTTATAAAGATTCTGAACAATATATCAATGTCAACTTAGAGTGATAGGAAAAACAAAACTGATAAGGCTTCACATGGAGATAGGATCATTCCTCTGTGGCTTTCCTGGTTTCACAGCAAATATTAATTTTTGAAGTATTCCTATAATATGGGAAAGTGACCATGTTGGGGGGTGGCTCCTTTTTGGTAAGGGAGAAAAGAAACTGGTGATTAGAGAAATGAACTGACTTCTCAGAGCTCAGACTGGTGGGAGGGAAGCCTGAGGGCAGAGTTGGGCTTCTCTTCCTGGCTTGATCTTCTAACCCCTCTCTAATAAAGTTACTGTGTTTAGCACAGTCTTCCAGATTTCATGTAAAAAGAAGCAGCAAAGACGTGAGTAATTTTCCAAATAATTTCCTTAAAGGAAAAAAAACAGCATCCTCTCCTTCTTCCAAATTGTTTATAATTGATGCAATACAGGAAGTCTCACTGCTTTTTAATGAGTTCCCAAACTCGAATTCTGCTATTTAATTTTTTTTTTGAAATCTGCATTTGCCTAAAATATCTCAGTAATTCGATGGAAAAGGAGGTTTTTGCCTGAATTATGAAAATGGCCTCAATTTGCTTTTTCATGTAGCTAAGGGAGACTGGCCACTGTTTGGTCTCTGGGTTGCAGGTTTTAATCCACGACCTGGGGCATGCGAGTCCTTTTCGGTGTTAGGCTAGGGTCAGGTGGAAGCTCTGTGCTCAAATTCAACCAAACGTGTCTTTGTATTTTTCATTACAAATTTGTGAAGGTTCATCTTTTTCTCATTTTGCATCTACAGTACCAGGATTTTAAAATTTTATATATAGGTGGAAATGCAGAATTTATATTAATGGCTAGGAGAAATAGTTCACTCTGATTCCTCTACCCAGTCAGTCTTGGACGTGGCTTATTTTTGTGTACACCTGTATTTATATGATGGGTACATTGAACTGGCAGTGATGACATGGGGAATGCCTCCTTTGCCAGCAATTTTTCCCCAAAACACACGTTCCATTTCTTTGTCCTTGGGTGCGGCGATCCTCCGCATGGCTTTTCTGACCCGCCTCCCCCAGGCTTCTCAGCACTCTCTCCTTGCTCCTTTCTTCTCATCTCCCAGGAGTCTCGTACCTCAGGATGCTTTAGCTGTGTGAAAACCTTGGGTTACCGTGTGGTCAGCAAGATGCAGTTGGGCTGAAAAAAAGGAGCCTGGTTCTGACTTGCTTGGATTTGGACTCTGAGATTATACAAGACACCTACCCATGGCTTGCCTCTGCCTGGGGGCTCTGAGACAAAAGCCTCAGCTCTAGATGATGAGCAGAAGCAGCTCTTTGCAGCCAGCACACAGAGTGCTCTGCTACTCCCGGCAGCCACAAGAGCTGAGAAGAGATGACGCCCACCAGCCCAGCACACGGGTTCTCATGAGTCCTGCAGCAGGCACTGGGCATGGTCATTCTTCTCTCCAACATTTACATATCGCCCATAATGAAAGCACACAGGTAGACAGACGGTTAGATGTGATTTTCCAAAATGTCACAGCAGTCACAAACTCCATCCAAATCAGGGTCTTTTCCATGGCTAAGGCAGGAAGAGAGAAAGGCAGGGAGGAGGGGAGGAATGCACAGGCTCCCGAGGCTTTGTTTCTCTCCCATCTGGCTGGAAGCCAGGAGCCAAGATCGAAGAGACCTCTACTTTATCCACTGATCTGACAGCCATGCCAGTTACCACTCGGCATAATCAAAGTGCAGCATGTTCACACATTCAGGCCCATTGCCCCAAAGGTTACTGAGAAATCTAAGTCTTCCTGGACCTAAGGGCAGCAGGATTTCTAGGCAGCATTTCTATTCTCAAGGTCATAAACAAATGAAGAGTTCCACTTGTCTGCAACAGCCTGTCATTGTCAGTGTTTTCCTAGTCCACCACAGGGACCCAAAGCCTGAGCCCCATACCTGGGAGAGAAGAGAGAGCCCTTTCTAGACCCTCTATCAAGTCTGCTTAGGCTTTAGCATGTAAAGTTCCAAGCCATAAATAATTCAAAAGGTATGAAAAAGATTTTCTTCATTCTCATCTATCCTTGCATACAACATTCCCCTTTCCTTTCTGGCTTATAATAAATGCTAATTTAATCAACTGGCAGTAGACCGTATGGGTTGCTGACTCATGCCAGACATGGCCCCTGTGGACTAACAGGGCTCGGTCATCTCATTTGCAAAAGAATGATAAAGAAGTACAATCCTGAGCTGACCACTTTTCTTCTTTCGTTGTCCCCCTTGTCCCCTCCTTTTTTTACCTCCTCTTCCTCCAAAAACAAGACTATAAACATAGTCCCTACTGCTAATGTTGGTAATTCGCAGAGCAATGTGGTCACCTGCCAGGGTTTAAGTCCAGTGCAAAGCGTGTGGGTCCCCCATACTATCCTTAAAATACTCCTGAACTCCCTACTTCCCCCACCCCATTGTCCCCAGGACTGCTCTTCAGATTGAGCAGGAATATGGCTGCAGGAAGGGAGAGGACTGATCTGCCAAGGGCAGGAAGGGCCAAGAAACATCCACAGACACAGCCCTTGTTACCCATGCTGGGAGCACTCACATGGCAGGGAATAGCGCCGGAGTGGAGGAGCAGCACACACGGGGAGCAGTTTCCCCTCAGAGAGAGAAGGAGCGAGGGGCTTTTGTATTCCAAGGGTAGAGGACAAGGATGTTCCTGGAGAGGAGCCAGGAGCAGAAGGGAGAAAGCACCCCTGGGGGCGGAGTGGGTGGGACACTGAAGAAAGGCTTCCCCCAAAGAAGGAATCAGGAGATAAGAAAATGTTTACATTGCAGCCCAGGTAGTCCTGTGAGCAGCCTGCTTCCTTTCCTCTCTGCTCTTGCATGTTAGTCATAAATATTTATCTTAAGAAGGAACAGTTTCCACCCACCACCCCTGAAGGATTCCTCAAAAACCGTCCATCCCATGACCATCCCAACATCTGCTGAGCTCTAATGGCCTCGATGAGGAGATAGAAGATCATTTCCCCTCGTGTCTCCAATGTCCTATAAAGTCCAAATGCCGTTCTGCCACTTATTTCCTTTGCTTTCTCCTCCTGACCATTCATAAAGGCCACAGGGCTGGTAACAGCTGGCCCATTCTGCAGAGCCTGAGCTCAAACAAAGGCTGGTAGGAGCTGTTTCCAGCAGACAGGCCACTCCCGGGGGTCACACACAGTAGGTCTTGCTGCTTAGACTCCAGGCAGACAGTTTACTAAGCAAAAAGGAGCAACACAGTATTAGCACTTCTGGACGGGCTGGCTGTTGGGTTACCAGACCCCACCTTAGCGCTGACTGTCCTGCTCTGCTTTTATGCTGAAGCCTGCTCCCCAACACCATCACATTAGATTATAAACTCCTTGTGGCCAGGGAATCTGGGGAGTTCTGTGGCCTCCTCAAGGCAAAGAAGGAGATATTGCAGAAAACAAATCTAAATTTCGTGGTAGACAACAGAGACACATTAAGTCTTGCCAAGTGAGAAACCCTGTTTCCATCACTCCTTCTTTCAAATCCCACCCATGAGACTCATTTCTGCTGTGGTTGCTCCCCCAGAATGTTGCCTTGCCTGAGTTCTTCAGGGGTTTTTTTGATGCATGCGTACGTGAGTTTCCTGAGCGCCCGCCAAGAGTTTTTCTTCTAAGTCACTCCCTGCTGGCAAACAAGACATCAAAGTTCTTTTGCCTAGGAACTCTAAGAGTACGCCATCACCTTCCATAGAAGTCCAGAAAGGGCAGCCTACACAGAGTCCTCTTCTCCCGGGGCAGCCCTAGGCATGGTGCAAATGTTCTGTGCTTCTTTCTTTTGATTTTGCAATTCTGCCACTCTGGGCCTTGGAGAAAGAATGGGGCCTGCACTGGGGAGGTTTCTGCAGCCAGCACACAGCATTCTAGCTGCACAAGCTTCAGTGCCAAGAATGAAGGCGTGGCTCACTTTGTCCTTATTTGACCAGAAGGCTCAGCCTGGAATGCTGCCTGATACCAAGGCTGAGGACTTCAGGCACTTGTAAATAAGAGCATGGCCTACTATGGCTCTTTGGCTAAACGCTTGCACAGTAACTCAAATGAGGCTGCAGACATGGACCAGGAGGGACAAATAACCTCAAGAAGGCACAGGGTGCGGAGGGAGGCTTCCCAAGCTGGGGTGATGCCTCCGGGAGGGATAGACTGCAGCTCTCCTCCACAGCAGCACCTGCCAGAGCCGTGGGCAAAGCAGTTTGTGAAAGCAACTGAGGAAAGGCACTCATCTATCCTCGTGCAGGATGCCATCAAGGGTTGTCATCACTGCCAAAAAGGACAATGAAAAGACATTATTCTATCTATACTGAGAACTCACTATTTAAACCAAGGATGTACACACAAGCTAAGGACTTAAAAGCTCAGAGATAACATTGGCCCAGCCATGTTAGGCCGGTAGAAATATGGAAGGATAATAGTTCTTTCATTGCAATATCAGTGATCAGTAGATCACAGATTTCTCCCCACCTTGAGAAGATAGGGTACCAGAAGTTATTAAACATACATGACAGGCTTCATTGTCTCTGTGGGGGTCAATGAAGAGTCATCCTCTTCCAGCTATGTACCACTCTTCATGGGTCTGCAATAAAAATACAGTCATGCCCTAAAAAGTACTGCTGCTCCCATTCTAAAGACTGCCAGACACTCCTTCTGTGAATACCAAGATGCTCAGGTTCTGAAGTCGCTAAAATAGAGTTGCATTTGCATACAATCTACGTAATCCACCCTTATGCTTTAAGTCATCTCTAGATTGCTTATTATTCCTGATACAGTGTAAATGTTCTGTAAATAGTTATTGTGCTGTTTCCACCAAATAACTTCAATTTGCAGTTGGTAGAATTCACAGATACAGAGGGTTGACTGTCCATGCTGAATGAGTGAATGAGTGAATTCCTTCATTCAGTTACAGTAAAGTTCAGCCTTGTCCAGATATTGACTTCTCCATTTTCCATCTGTCTGTTCTGCTACTTCTGAACAACTGCATCAGTCAGCTTAAGGCTGCCATAACAAAGTTCTGTAGACTGAGTGGTTTAAACCAGAAAGTTCATTTTCTCAGTCACAGAAACAGAGGTTGGAGGTCAAGGGGCTGGCAGGTGGTTCCTCCTGGGCTGAGTGCGCTCTTCAGCCTGCAGTAGGCTGACTGCGTGGTGCCTCCACCAGCTGCTCCACATCTCTCTGTCCTGTCTTCTTAGGGCATGCCAGTCATTGCCACCTTGCCTTTTACATTAATTGCCACTATAAAGGCCTTTTCTCTGAAAGCAGTCATGTCCTGGGATGCTGGACATTAGAACCTAAACACATGAATTCCAGGACACAGTTCAGTCTCTATCAAGTATAATTTCTGTGTTCATACTGTGAAATAAATGTGTTTGCCTCTGTGTATGCACCAACATGCTGGCAAACATATGAAGACACAGGATCTGCCCTACTGTGTCTGCCCACCCCCAGGCACCCTTCTTGCCTCCAAAAATCTGAGGATGAAACTTTGCATTGTTTCAGGTAGTGGCAACACCATGGACTGCATCACCAATGCCCCAGACAAGAGGGGTGGGCTCATGTGCTAATTCCCAACACCTCTGTCTGTCTTGCTGGGAACTTACTCAAGCTCAGGGAAGTCCCAACCAACCAGCTTATCCTCTTGGCACTTCCCAAGGGCAACAATGCCGAGACTTTTCAGGGGCTGGATTTTTGCCTCATCGGTACAGGGTAGTTAAGTGGGTAGGCTCAAGAATGTGTACTTTTGTGGCACTTAAAATACTTAAAAATACTCATTTAGAATTTTTTTGACCTAAACCCACAGAATGTGTGTGTGTGTGTGTGTGTGTGTGTGTGTGTGTATGTGCTTAAATGCTCCTGTGAGCCTAGCATGCTGGAGGCATGACACACTTGGCATTTCAATCCTCATACCCATTTGAGTTCTAGGAATGCACCTTGGTTAGGTTTTTAGAGCACTTCTGATACTTTAAGTTATAAGTAGATATTATTGCAGATGCATACACAAGCAGGCAAAAGATACTGATTGTAAGAATAAAGGGGGAAAAATCTTCCATTTATCTTTTTCCTACCCCCAAATCAAATCTCACATTCATTTAGAATATTATAATAAGGAAGTCTTAATTGACTCAGAGCCAAGGAGTCTAACTGAAGTGAATTAGCATTATTGTTTACCCACTATGCACAGGACACAGGGTGGTGCACTGAGTGACAGCTATGTAAATTTCTTCCTTCCAGGATCATAGAATCAGCAAGGAGACACAGACACATGAAACTGTAATTAATGGTGGAAAGCAGGAAAAGCCAATCAATTCCAAATGAGTGGAGCAGATGCTCCATGCTATTGGGTTTCAGAGTGGGACTGATCACACCCCTGAGGGCTCTCAGAGGAGAGGATATCTGAGCTTGGCTTAGGGTTTTGGATTAGGTTCTAAAAGCAATGTGGTCACACTGAAGGCTTTGAGTAGCAGAGTGATATCACACCAAAGCTGGTATTGGAGGTGAGGCTCCTGGTCCAGAGCCCAGGATGCTTGAGAGTGGGTGGGAAGCAAGGTGGGGAGATGAGCTGTGGACCTTGGTGATGTGGCTCTGGCCCAGGCACCAAGCAACTTGTACCTGAGCTGAGGGCTAGCAGGAACAAAAGGAGGCAGAGATGAGGGGGCCAGGACACATAAGTGAATCCTGGAATCTTACTGACCATGGAGGACATAGGGCAGCAGCCAGGGTTAGGAGCACTGACCAGCTCTTAGTACTCTCAGGGAAGGTTCTGCTCACAGCCAGCCAGTTCTCTCAGCTGCAGAACCACCCAGCATGGCTGGTTTTCTAGTGGGAGTCCCAAGTCATGCTAGGAATGCAGCCCTACCCTCTGAAGAAGGAAGAATGTCCAGGGCACATACTAATTATACAAGGCCAGGTATCAAACAAGTCCCAGAGCGCTTTTATAATCCTTTCAGCAACAAACCCAAACCAGGCCTCCACCACAATTGTACACAAATAGACATGGTTTGGCTCTGACTCAGAACATTCAGATGTCAGACTGTATACTTCATTCCCTGTTGCATTTTGTAGTGGTTTTTCTTTCTTTCTTCTTTTTTTTCCCCTTCTTCTTTCTCTTTTTTGGCCTTGTTAAGCACTTGTGGCCTACCTCCCCTCCCCAGCTGCCTTTACTTTTATTGGCGTCAAATCTCACTTATGATCCCAGGGGTCTCACGGTACAAGTTAGGCTCACCAAAGCCTCTGTCTACCTGTCCTTATTGATATTTATAAGGTTCTGGTTCAAGTGTCCCGCCAAACCAGACACCTCTGTGCTTTTTAGCTACATGAAGGGATGTTTTACTATGTCAGCTAGTTCAAGCACAGGTCTGTATTTTGCTATTTGTACTTACAAAATCAAATAGAAACTACTTGTTTCATTGTTCCAGCATAAACTGGACATTTGGCCTTCGTTGAAGTTTTGCCTCTCTCTGGGCTTCAGTGTCCATGCCTGTAACTTAAGGAGTTGTTTAAGCCAAACACTAATGGCCCTCTTGGCTTTGACTTTCTGACTCTAAAAATCGCACCATGATGCTCAGCTCTAGCATGCTTGAGTATCTTTCTCATCGTCTGACTCTCACAAATCAAACTGCTACCTGCATGTGACACCATGCTCTTGCCTGTGAAGGCCAGGTGGGCTACCACTTCCAAAAGGACTGAGGAATGAAACATGGTTCTGGATTTTTTTATTACATACAGCCATGAACTGACAGATGGAGAGAATGGAGCCAAGTGTTTCTTTTTCTCTGGTGTAGGGAGGACATTGGAAGAGTGAGGAAGGTGTGGGGTGACATAGGAAGCAAAGACACCTTTAAACAAACTGAACTGGGTCCTGTGGGAGACAGCCAAGACTATGGGTCCTACTATCTGGTAGATGTGAGAGGGGATATCCTCAACCTTGAATTAACATCAATATAGCAAGATAATTTGGAGGTGGAGGAGAATAAGCACAATGCACTGGAGAGAGAAACCTTACCTATGAGATATTCTCATAAGGGTAGTAACATAAGATAGAACTGGGAAGGAAAGGGAATAATTTCTCCTGAATTGCTGTTCATGCTAGTTTTTTCCCACTTATCAATGGACAATCTTGAGGGTGAAGACTACAAAGGGAAGGGAAAGAACCATCATGTCTCCTTGGCATTGTGCCCCTGAGATATGCAGTAGAACAATTGGCCATCATCCAAGGAATAGGCAAAAGAGGAGTTATGAAGCCAAACATGCGTCATATGAGCAGCACCAAGATCTTGGCACATCCCAGAGTGATGGATCCGCATGTTTCATGATATAGGTTGTGTTTTGATGTCCTGTGTCATAGCCCTTTCCTGAGCTCAGGCACATGGATAAGCCCTACCCAAGACTTGTTTCTAGATTTCTCTACCCTTTCCTGCCTTGGGCCTCTACAAAGCTGGGGAAGCTTCACACAAGGAAAACTCTGACAGACAAGATTAAATGTTCCTTTCCTACAACCTCCAGTGGATTGATGCCCTGGGCCCTTTTGGCACCTGTCCTGTGAGATCTTCATGCATCTGTATGCTGACTCTTCCTCCTCCCCTTGCTCACTCTTCCCACCGCCTCACTCCTTCTTCCTGGGATCATCACTGAAATAAGCAATCAGCTCTAGCTCAGGCTTGGATGGAGACTGTTTCCAGGAGAAACTGACCAAGAGTGAGACGAGCCAGCCTCAACAGCGGCAGAGCAAGAGAAATGCTGCTGGGAGCATGAGGACGCATTTCCTTTAAAGTGGAAAATACTGAAGGACCAAAACAGATCTCTGCTTATCTCCAAATGACCAAAGGCTGAGCTGCATCCTGTGGGGCGGAGAGAGATGCTTGCTACCCTGGAGAGGGTCCAAGGGCCGTGGTCATAAATCCCTCCAGCAAAGTGAACATGCAGTGCTAGTTCCCAGCACTTGACATTGAAAGCACAAACAACTGGCAGAGCCCCACCTACCCAGCAGCAGACTGGCACTGCCCTCTGCAGGGTGGCCTTCTCCAGCTCCAGGGCTGGATCCTGGCAGTTTGTGGCAGTTCAGGGCCCAAGAAAGTGTGTTCTGTTTGATTCAGTCTCACAATGTTTTAAAAGCTAAGGTAACTCAGTAGATGTGAGGCTTCTTTACAGTACAAAGAGCCAAGCACAGCTTACACTAAGCCCCCTTCTGTCATCCATGCTATTGTCTAGCCCACAGTGACATTTCAGTCAGCAGCTCCAGCACATCTGGGGGGATGGCTTTGATCTTAGTCTACTCTTACCTTGGACTGTGGTCTCCTCCCTTCTAGTTCCTCATCTCTCCTCCACCTTAAATTTCTCTGATGGCTTTGCTGTTGACCACCTCCTTGACTATGTGGTGACCATTGGGCCTTAATGTGTTGCTGCTTCTACCTTCCCAGAAAGAGTGGCTCATTCTCAAGAGGCTGAGCAGCACTCTCTGTTCTATCACATGTTGGACTCTAACTCATTGAGTCCAGGAGCTATTTTAGGTAACTGACTCCTCTGAAGTCCTGGGAAGATAATAAGGGAGTTTTAAAAGCCAGAAAAGGAAAACCAAAGTCAAGACCTGATGTCTCAGCTTCCCAGGTTCACTGACATTGCACCACCATGGGGAGCCCTTCACTGAGCATCTCTCTCCTATCCATAGTCCGCCATGTTGTTCAGCTCTGTTCACCCTCTAGCCTTTTTCTCCTCAATGACCTCTGTTTTCTAAGTTTTTAGAGTCTGCTGTTAGCTGCTTCTCTACAATTTCTTCTCTTCCCATTTGAAAGCCAACCATCAACATCTTTTGGTAAAAAGCCATCTTAACCTCAACTGCAATTTTACATTTTTAAATATGTAAGATATTAATTGTTTATTACTTTAATAAAACATGTTTAGCTCTTCATTCAGTCAACTTACTCCTCTAAGAGGAGACCTAACACTTTTATATCCACAGAATTATCTAACTTTTTAAAAAAAATAGAGCAAGGTGGCCAGGCATTGTGCAAAATGTCTACAATCCTAGCATTCTGGAAGGCTCAGACAGAAAGTGTTCTAGTTCAAGCTCAGCATGGGCAACTTAGTAATTTGAGACCCTTCTCAACATCAACAAATAAATAAATAAATTTTCAAATGGATTAGGGATGTAGTTCTGCATACAGATTCTGAACTCAACCCCTAGTACTACAAGAACAAAAGAGAGAGACACACAGAGAAAGAGAGACAGAGAGACAGAGACAGAGAGACAGAGACAGAGACAGAGAGAGAAAGAGAACAGAATGGTGTGATATTATTTCAGCATTCATCAGCACAAAAACTCACCCAACCTGGATTTGCTATTGTGTCACTGTTTCAATGACAAACACATCCTTTACTATTTATCAATGTTTTCAAGGCTTAATGTTAAAAGAGAATAAAGCAAAACTCGTGATTCAACAAAGATACTTTGCCTGCTCTATCCAGAGCTCAGTTAAAGGTACAGATTTGATATCTATTTTGAGAGCAAAATGGTCTGAAGGCCAGAGATCTGGACCCCAACAGCTGTTCTGCTTTTTTCCTGTAATATAGCACAACGACATTGAATTTTCAACATTAAAGGAAATCAGAATATGGAGGGGCTTCCTGGATAATACTAGGGCCCTTCAAGGGTAATTCTGAATTCATATGATGCTTGTGTTGGATGTTAATTATGGAATCCAAAAATATTTCTAAGATATGATTCCTTTGTTTGGAATGCTTTTTTCAACATGAATTCTGCCAACAGATCAGAATTTCTAAATAGCTTTACAATTTTTAAATCCTCCCCTCCCTGCCCCCTCCAATCTTTCCACCATTAGAAAGAAAGCTCAGCACTAAGTTGTGGGGTGGACTGTGGAAGGCCATCCCTGACCTCCAGGTCACCCTCAGCAGCTCCTCAGCTCATGTATGGTGAAGCATCAGGGAATTCGGCTCTCTTATTCACCAGCCAAATGACAAGGCCTGCAGAAATCAATAGCATCTGCATTGCCTCTGATTTTCAAAGTGGGGATCTTCTTGGCCCCATCATAGGCATCCTGAATTTCCCAGCTTTCTTTCCAGCCCTTTTTCATCTGTTACCACTTGTACCCCTGCTCAGGTTCACGGTAAATGGTCCATTTCTGTCAGTGACTTTTTCAGCTGTGTCAGGGAAAGGACCATTAAACAAATCCAACGGGACAAGTTCAGAGAGTTTGTCAGTTCCTGTCACATTCGGGTCTGGCTGTGCAGTGGAGCAAGGATTGGAAACAGACTGATCAGGACAGGAGGTCTTCTGGAAGAAGTTTATCTCAGTGGAGAAAAGCACGTGAGGGTGAAGACTAAGAAACTAGCAGCGCGGGAGGCTGGAAAGCTGAGGCGAGCTGTCAGGGTAGCAGTTAAAGTCAGTCTTTCTCTCCACAGAGGAACCAGGAAACAATGGCACAGAGCCAAGTATACTTGGGGTGAGCAGGAAGCTGCAATTAGGAAGCCATAATTACCTAATTATAATAGCTATAATTAGGTTATAATTATAAATAAGAAGCTATAATTTCTCATCAATTATTTTCAACTTATCAATAACCAATAGTTATTGACAAGAGAAATGAAAGCCGTAGTCTTGCACCTTATTTTACTGAGACAGTAGCTGAGAGCTTCCACATCCTTCCGTTGCCAAGCTGAATAAACCCCCCAACACACACACACACAGCAGCCGAGCACACAGGCCTCCCCCCACCCCCACCCCCCCCCCCACCCCCGTGAGCCCCTGCTGCCACCCAGGCCAAGCCCTTCTGGCCTGTTGGAATCCAGGCGCTCGCTCCCACAGCGCCTTCTGCTTTCTCACTTCCTCTCCACGTGGTCCCTCCTCATGGCCTACACACTTGTCATAACACAACAGCTCCCACTGCAAAATAACAATAATAAATCTGACTTCAAGTTTCCAGCTGCCTCTCATTCTGCTGCTCCTCTTTTTATCAAAGTTCCTCTCTCGATCTCTTCTTTTTCCCCTTCTTCTGAACAAGCAAAAACCTCATTAAAGTTGCCGATGAGTTCCATGTAACCAAAATCAATACTCAGTTTTCCAACTTGAGCCTCAGTTGGTGACCTCATATCATTAATGTATTTACTTATGTTTTTGAGGATCTGTCCCCAGTCCCACCACTATATGAGAAATAATTCTCATGGAAAAACAAAAACTTTGAGTTGTTTGCCATGTTTTCTCCAACTTCAAGAACACTATGTGTCTGGAATACGTCAGGTACTAAATAAAGGCTTATTGAATAACCAAGTCAATTAATTGACTAATCATCATTTGAGGTTATAACAAGAATGTGGCTGAGATGACAATGTATAGCAAAAAGTAAGAATAAAATTCTCTTTGAGATATATCTGTTATTAATTTAGCCTCATATGGTCCAGAAAGTGGTTCTGTCCCATCTCAGAAATTGAATGGCAAAACAAGAAAAAGTCAATTATTTATTGAACATGTATTTTGCAACAATTACTGGGACTCCCAATTTCATGTTTTCTGACTTACTCCTCAAACCAATTTTATGAGATAGATACTGTGACTATCTCTATTTTACAGAAGAAGAAACTGAGGCAAACGAAAAGTTAAATACTTTATTAAAACATGAGTCCAGCATGAATGAGGAAGCCATGTGACTCTATAGTTATCTTAGGCTAGGTATTAAATACTGTCAGTTCACAGAAAAGCACAGCAACTGGACCAATAAAGAGAAGCAAGCCAGCTCACAAAATAAAATACATATCTGTTTCAGAATATCTGTGATATTGCTTTTATTGTCACGAGCCACTACAGTAAAGCAAGGAAGCACAGTGCGCTCTTATTGTTTGTTTGCTTTTCCAAGCATACTTAATATCAGCAGAGGCCTACAGTAATTATTCATAGCATACATATAATTGTGGAATAGGCATCTGGCTAGAGGAGCCAGATAACATGCAGGATGTCCAGGGAAATTTCCTCTTCAGATGAAACACGAATACTGTTTTACCATAAGTATGTCTCACAGATAACTGAAATTCAAACTTTTCTCTGAGTCTACGTTTTTATTTTCGAAGCCTGACCATCATATAACCAGCCACATGATCTGTCACCATTACCACATTTGGCCTCTCACACTGTCAGGCAGGTGTGGTCCAGAAGGTAGAGACAGAAAAAAAGAGAATCATTTGGAAGGTCCTTGGAAAGATAAAAGCCAATGACCTGTGATCTTGTTTTTATGAGGGAAAGGTTGATTTATCTCTAGACCTCCTTGAGCTAAAGTCCCTCTCAGACATTCTCTTTGCTGCTCAAAAACTGAACAACTAAGGGCTGGTGAGATAGCTCAGCGAACTAAGTGCCTGCTTAGGCAAGTGCCCAGACTCAGCACCACAGGCTGTGCTGGCTCCGCCCCTGGGCAGGCGGAGCCGGCCACTGAGTCTGGGTGTGGTGGTGCACACCTGTAATCCCAGCACAGGGAAAGCTGAAAACAGGAGGACCAATATGAGTCTGAACTGCATAGTGAGACCCTGTATCAAATACATAAAAATAAAAATAAATTTAAAAGGAAGAAACTGAACAACTGTAAACAAATCCCTTATACTCTCTGGCTTCAGTTTTCCCATCTGCAAAGCAGTGGCAGCCTTCTTTAGAAAGAAAGCGGGTGTCTTGGCATGAGTCACTTCCACAGATACAGAGCTTGGTCTAGACATCTCTGGAGCTTTTTAAAAGAGAAAGTGAAATGCTTATGAAGAAGAAGCTATGTGAAGGGAAAGAGAAAAAGAGCGAGATTGTGTGCAAATACCCACATTTGCATCTGTGCAATTGCAGACAAGATGGAGAAGACAGGGAGTAGGAAAGTGCGTAATCCAAACAAAACATTAAATGGGGACAGAGGATTTGTCTTAGCTACTTACTTGTCACTGAACACCATGCCTTGCACTCAAAACTTAAAGGAGGCAAGGTTTCTTCTGGCTTACATTTGCAGTCATAGTCAGCAGACTGCAAGGCAAGAAGGGGATGGGAAGATCCTAGGAAGATAGCTGCTCACTGTGTGGTGGTCAGGAAGCAGAGAGGCGAGGGAGGGGCAGAGCAGGGGCCTGCACCTTCTGGTCGCAGTCGAAAAGACCTGCCTCTTCCTCTCTGGCCCCCCTCTTAGTACTACATTTAGTAAAAGCACCTTATGGCCCAATCACTTTCCAGAAGTCCAGCCTGAGTGCATGAGGCTGGGGCAAAGGATGTTCTTGATCTAAACTTTCACAACAACAATAAAAGAAATCAGACTTTGAGTCAAGAAAGTAAAACTTTGGTAACTGGGGCAAAAGCAAGACTAATCTATGCATTACTTTCTCTGAAGTGGGTTTAAGAGATAACTTGAAATTCATGCTCTATGAAGAAGAAAATATATAGACTAAGCACCTTAGAGTTAGGATCAAAATAAAATTACAAGAAAATGAACACCATCGATGACTGATACTCTGCATGGTGGGTACTCTAAAATAGGACAATGTTTTGAACCAAATCATGTCCCCCCAAATTCATGTGGGAGCCTCATCTGACAACCTGACCATATGATGCCGTAGAGGTGGGGTGTCATCTGATAGGATTATTGGCTTTATAAGAGGAGGATGACATAAGAAGAGAAAAATAAATCTCTCTCACTCTTTCTCTCTCTTTCTGTGTAACTACACACTGAGGAAAGGCCATGCAAGCATGCAGAAGGAATACAGACACTCAAAATTCAGCTCCATCTATATCCCTATCTTTGACTTCCATCTTCACAATTGTGAGAAAATCAATTGCTATTGTTGAAGCCACCTATGTCATGAAAGGTTGTTATGGCTCAACCTAAGTTAGACCATAAGGAATGAAAATCCACTGAGAGACGCACCAACATACACTTTTTAAAAACCCATTTGCAAAAAAGCTATAGTTTTTTTTAACATCAAGTAGAACATGGAGTAAGAGAGGAATGAAGCAAAAAGAATAGACTAAAATGATCTAGTAGTTAAAGAATAAAATAACCAAGAATGAAGCCTTCTTTCCAGTGTCAGGGGAAGCCTGAGGTTTACTAAGTCCCTGGGCACTACACTTGGAGAGAAAAGTTGAATTAGCAAAGGCAGATGGGATAATACAGTGAGGATATGCAGAGATTTGGATTCTAAC
>PVKN010008446.1:0-25155 GCA_004027915.1 Capromys pilorides
AGAGGAGAGGAAAGAGGAGAGGAAGAAATCAACTGAAACTGATGAAGCGACATGGCTGGCTAGCACAACTTAAAACCTTCTTCTATAGACAAACCTGGCTCCACAAGATGGTTGCTCTGGCCCTCCTATTTCACACAGTGTACTTTCCTCCTGCATCTGAGATACTTACATCAGTACATACACCACGAAAGGGACTCTGAAAAAGTCATTCTCCACATGACTCAGAACTCCAACTTGGAAGTTGCTTTTCAGAAACTTATAAAAGATCCCAACATAAAACTTGGAATTACTCTGAGAAAAGAAATTAACCCTAGAACTTTACTTTTTCATATAAAGATACTTTTTTTAAAAGAGTTTATTTTATTTTCTTAAACCTCATTTATTTGTTTGTGTTATGGCCAGCTCAGCCTTCCCTGGGGTGGGGGGAGGGGGGGGAAAGCAGTGTAGCATGTGGTGCCTGAGATAGAGCTGCAGTCCCTGCGGTGGCCTAAACTTTCTGAGGCACATGCTTTAAACTGCTGAGCCATCTCACCAGCCCAAAGATACTTTCTAAGGCCATTGTATGGTATTGTCATACAGCTGGTAGTAAAATTACCCCCTGGAACCTTTTGCTCTCTTTGCAGATAAAAAGGAATCTGTTGGACTCAGAGCTGAGCCACATCTGACCTAGAAATCTTCAGCAAGAGATGGAGTACTAAATATCCTGCTACCCTCCATGTGTGTACTTGGCAGTTATGGCAACTCTAATTGCTGTCAATTTATTAGTAAATGAAAGCATACAATTCAAATAAAAGGCACACATTCCTTGGAGGAGCTTATAGGCTGACAGAAAGAGGAAGTAGCTAAACACTCATCACAGTAGAGTGAGCTAAGCTGTAAAATATTTCTCAACTTCAGGTAGCATGTCAATTCCCTTAAAAGAGAAGAAACTTGGCTAAGTCCCTGCTGTTTTAAGAAAAGTCATCCCTGTGCTAGCCCGACTAGTGAGTCTCTCACACAGGTCTATGTGATCGTTCCTACTTTCATTTCCTAAAGTCAGCGCAAATTTTAAAAAGTTAAATACAAGCAAGTCTGTCTAGCTTCCATTAAGCAAAATTTTAAGCAAGTGCTATGAAGGAAGATTTATGAGAACCGAATTGCACAGATGTGGCACCCAGGACGTGGGCACACATTGCTCAGACCACAACATCCCTCTTCTCTGCTGGCTCTAGGGCCACGTGCCATGGCCCCTCCAGCGTCTCCACCCAGATGGCTGCGCGACCTTGATGTGTGCATTCTCACCTCATGTGGCGCTCATGCAGGCACACTGGCTTCTCTTTATTCTCCTATTTATTCTCCTCAAAGCCAGTGACAATTCAATGAGCGGTGCCAAAAAGACCAAAATGACAAACCATAATGTAGGTCCCCTAATCATAATCTTGGCTATTAGGTCATTTTCCAGGTAATTTAAAACATTGTTTTAGACAATAGATGAAATGTCCACGTAAAATCCAAACCTGTCCCATAGTACTAGTGGTCCCCAGGCATACTTGGCATCTGCCTTATTCCAAATTGTACTTTAATGGTGAAATTTGAAATTAGTGCCCATACATGTTTATAGGATGGATGGAAACACAAAGGGAAAATTATGAACAAATGAATGAGCTCTCATGCACTGTTGGCTCTACTACCATCTGAGAGCATGTCACAGTCCAAGCCCAACACCATCATGAGGTTCTTATAGTAATTCTTGCAAATTTCCATTTGGGACTCCAGGCATTGGTTCAAGGACAGGAAGCTTTATGCTATAGGATGATTTTGATTCATTACTCAGCTCCTCAAACCTCTTCTTAGGTAAGGGATGTTAGAAGATGATAAGAATACAATGGAGTCATCACTTGCTGGCCTTTTTATACACCAAAATTAACAAGAATTAGAAAGCATCTTCTAAAGTCAAAAGAAATTTTGACTATGTCCTCCCTTAAATCATAATCTAAATAGAATATGGAAGTAGAAAGAGCTTTCTCAGTTGGAAAGGGGGTTAACAAAAAAGAATTAAGATGTGTTATGAAGAGAAATTCTTAGAATGTAATCTACAAGAGCAGGGACAATGCTTTCTGTATGTTCTGCTGGCCTAGCATGCTGTTAATGCTCGATAGACATTGATGATGGGAGGTAGTGATTCTTGATGGTTAGGATGAGAAATTGAAATCCCATTATATTTTTTTGCTTTGTTATGTTCTCAAAATTAAATTAGTAAATGTTGGTCCTTTTGGACAATGGTCCCAAACGCTGACATTTAATTATAATGCAATGAAAAAACAAAAACAAAAAGATGAGCTATGCGCATGTACAAAGGGCACACAAAGAATGTAAACCCTGTTGCTTTTGGCACGTACTGACATAAATAAATGCATGAAAATCATCAAAGGATCTTTCTTTTTTATCTTCAAAGTCCTCTGGTTTTAGTTTCCCAATTTATGGAAGAACTGAATTAAGGATGGAGAATGAACCCACTGGTGCTTGCTTGGCTAACTGGATTGTGATACAGCAGTGCCCAGAAGGACATCCTATCTCTTGCAGGGTTGAAGAGCCAATGAGATGCCACACACATCATGTTTTGTGATCCCATTGCAGTTGCCTTTTCTCTAGAACTTGCTTCAACCAACAGTATCATTAAACAAGTTGAATATAGTCATTTAGTGAAATAATATGTCTAATCAGTATAAGAGGCTGAGGATATGTACACCATCCTTATGATTTCTTCTTCATAGATTTTTAGAATTTAACAGGATACAGTAATCAGTTTAATAGGGACTCTCAGTTCTACATGTGCATCACTGCCACTTTACAGCTATAGAAAACATTGACACTCCAGTTAACAACCACAGGGAAAGTACCCAGAAATCATTAGTTATGAAAGCTCCCCAGATAATATTAAGGGTAGATTTGACTTGTATCTGTCTACAGTAATGACATGCAACCTGGAATATGCATTCAAATCCAAAAGAAACTTAGCACAAAAGAAACTTTTCACCTCTATCAATAGAATTTGGGGCTATTAAAAAAGTTGCCCATGTGATTCTAAGCATTTTAGAGCACATCTAAAATGAGTTTTTAAGGCTGGTAAGGAAGGTTGGACTAATTGCCTGCTTAGGCAAGCACAGGGAATGGGATCCAATCCCTAGCACCACATGCTGTGTCAGCCTCATGTACAGGTGTGCTGAGCCAGCCACTGAGTCTAGGCATGATGGTGCATGTCTGTTATCCTGGGGAGGCTGAAAATGGGGAAAACTATAAGTCAGAGATGCATAATGAGATCCTATATCAAATACATTTTTTTAAAAAAGAAGAACTGAGTATCTGCATATCTTTGTGGCACCTCTGCAGAATCCTTGTGCTTCTAAGAAGCACTGGTTCTCCCCAGTGTCATTACTGACTAGCCCAGGTAACCAAGGCCAGGTGGTAGAAGGTCCCCTTCATGTTGTATAGAGAATCAGAAGCTGTGTTATGTGGCATAGTAGCCTGTTCACATTTCATGAAGCTCTTTCCCTCAACTGATTTGCTGAAACTAAACAAATGAGCCACATGAAGCCAAACACTACAGTTTCCAACTTGTAAACTAAACAAAAAACAGGAGTGAGTAATTTCCTGCAACTGACTATGAGAGATGGCCTTGCCAGGCAAAGACAAAATAATGAGTGCATCTGCTATCCATAATCTTACACAAAAGGGAAGATTAAGATATGCTGAGATCATTAATTTTTCTACTCAAGGAATAAAAACTATTGGGGCTTGGGAGATAGCTCAGCAGAATAAGTGCTTGCCTGGCAAGCTCAGTGGCCTGAGTTCAATCCCTGGTTAAAAAAAAAAAAAAAAAAAAAAAAGAATAAAAAATATGTAGAAACTTCAAAGACTGAAAGGAGAAGGAAAATGTTTAAACTGTATTTTTTCTTATTCCTTTCCAGAAGAAATTTAATGTGCAGTGAGGAAAGCTGGAGTTACAAGTCCTCACTTGGACAGGCCCCAAGCTCTTGGCAGGGACCCCCATCATGCATATACAAGCTCATACTTCTCTGCACCTGGAAAAAGTAGGCTGTTAAGTTTCAACCAGTTAGGTCCTGATTCTTTCTCTTTCTGAGTTCCCTTCCCATCAGGTTGCATCACATCATTCACAGGTGCTTGGGAGCCCTGAGAAGAGTCACATGATTCAGGGTCTATAGAATATATTTGTGTGAGTTGCAGTCCCTGTCATGAAGAAGGGCACTATCACCAGCTCCGCTGGTATAGCTGTGGCTTCCAAGAATATCCCTTCCACCTGGAACACAAACTCCCCAAGCAGAATGATATAAAGGTACCAGAGCAAAAGAACCCACTGCAAGGCAAATGTGACCCAGAGTGGCCAGCGCCAGAGATAACGATGTAGCTGGGAATGGGAGCAGGCAATCTTCAGATGTGCAAAATTTTAGTTGTAGATGCAATTTTTATTGATATCTACTCAAAACAGAAATTCTCTTCTCTCAAGTATCTTCAATTCATTTTGTATAATTATGAATGCTCTACACACTTTTGTTTTTCATGGAAATCACAGAAAACAGAAACAGAACAATTGTGTTTGTAGATTAGGTATAGCAGGTGCTTCTCTATGGAAGGTTGCAAACTTTATGCATCATAATCATCACTAATTAAAATTTTTCTGTCAAAACTGCCACAGGAGGTAATTATGTTTCTATTAACTGTATGCCACCATCACTTTCTGCATCGATGTCATGTGAGGAGGTGGTCACATGCTTTGCAACTAAAGTCTGTAGAAGTATGTGAGACACTTAATTTTTAACAATATTGTTCTAAATTTTGTTATGCTACCTTTTAAAGTTAGTACTCTAATTTTATTTCTCATTCTAAATACATACTTTCAGTTTAAGCTGAGTTTTTCACTTCCGATCTTTACTTTTTTTGAAAAGTTATTGAAGCTTCTTACCTCACAAGTTCCAGACCCCCTTGGTCCTCCCACGCAATGCTCTAAGCATATGCCCAGTGCTCTGTGCAGTGCCCCCATGGCCACTGCTGCCAAGCTGGCCTCAGGGGTGCACCACTGTCTGCTCCTATGGGGGTGGTTTTGCAACATTTAGAATGCATATGGATTACTCTGGAAAGTGCAAGTTCTCTCTCTCTTTTTTTTGGGGAGGGGGGTACTGGGGTTCGAACTCAGGACTTTGCGCTTGTCAGGCAGGTATTTATGTCGCTGAGCTATCTCCCTGGAGAAATGCATATTCTTATATCTCAAGCAAAGAGTTCTAATTTAGTGCAGCTGAGAGGTGCACCTCAGGAATATGCGTTTTTAACAAATATAAACCCTGATATTGATAGAGGTCCATTGAGGAACCTGCTTTGAAGTCACCAAGATAGCCCCATGCAGAGATGAGCCCAGGCTCACCTTTGCTCCCTTTGGTATTTTGGCTCGGATTCTGCTCTCCCTTCCTACGCAGGTGCCTTGCTCACCCATCCTACTTTGGCCGTGTGCCTCTCCTGGGGATTTTGCTGCTGTCACCCTCCTCTAGAAGTTTATTTGTTTCTTAAACTAAGTTTTAGAGGACTGTAGATGTTGTTTTTCTCTCTTGAATAGAATAATTGTTCAGTTATTCATTGAACAACTTCAGCGCGCCCTTTCACTCTTGCCAAGTCCTTTTCTTAGCAATCTCACATCCCAAAAGGAAATTTACAAGGCGGTCAGTATCATCATTATGGTTATTTAGCAGTTAATAAAGTCAAGGCATAGATTATGTACAGTGCATTTAATGTGAGACTTTTTATAGTTTTGACATCTTAATCACTAAACAGGTACAAATCTTTACTGCCTCTCAAGAAAACACATGAAAACCCCTCAGTTTGCCTTACGTGTTTTGTCTGTTCTTTTTATTCTATGCTCACTACTATCCAGATCTCCCAGATCCTTGTTAGCTCTAAGGAAGACATGTCTTCATCCACCAGAAATTGTACATTAAAAAAAAGAAGTCACTAAAATTCAGTGTACCTCTTAAAATGCTCATTATGCTTGACCCTCAGAAGCTCAGGATAGGGGGCACTTCCCTTTCCACCTGGAAACTTCATCTCTCTTTGGCCTCCATGATCTGGCCAGCACAGGGCTCTGCTTTTACACTTCTGCTCTTACCTGGCTTTCCTAACTCTCTTCCAGATTCACGTTTGGAATCAATGTTCTCTTTTCTTTTTCTCTTAGAGATAATGTTCAGTGTTACTATTTCATTTGTGTTTCTAGGAAGATGACAGTAAACTTACCACTGTTAGCTCCAGTTCCATCTCCCAATGAATGTACTAAATGCTTTTCATGCATTGCTCTCACTCATCAAATCATTATACAGCATCAGTGAAATATGCACCATACCAGCTTCTCAAGATACTAAATGTAGCTAAAGTTATCCCACCTTTCCAAAGCTCATAGTACATTCACTTTGGACATTGTCAAATGCATTAAGAAACAAGGAGCTGTGCTAATGTGCCTACGTAAGCATCCATGCAGCGATATTAGAGGATAGCAAAGTGGCAAGAACCCTACTGAAAACAGCTGATCAAGAGGGACCTCTGAGAAGATATAACATTTGAGCTGAGACTCAAAGGGTACTAATGTGAAGACAGCAATACAAGGTAGATGGAAGACATGGCTCTGATGCATATGGAGCCAACAACACAATTGGCTTTCAGCAGGTGAATTGTAGCTGGGAATGATTTGAAGACAAAAACACTGACTGGGTTCAGATGAGCACTGGAGATCAGCATAAGAATATTACATGCTTGAAAAGGTCGTAAAACATCACAGCAGTAGATGAAACAAAGGAATGATCACCTCATTTAAAATTCCAGGAAACACATAGCAGTGACTGAACTGTCACAGTTACACAATAAATATTTATTGCTTGATAATGAAAAACAACTTTTCCCACCCGTTATAATAATCATGCATCTTGTATACTCCAAAAAGCTGAGTAACTCAGCAAAATGAATCTAAACCAATATAATACATTCCACAAGAGGTTTCCTTGCATCTATGGGGTGAATTTTAAAAGAGGAGTCAATCTCCAAACGTACCCGTCTCATAAACACAAGACAACAGTAATTTCCATCAGTTTGTTGAACTTTATTTCACATGAGTTAGTATGATTTTAATTTATTTATATATGTCATTTCTCCAAATATTGGCTCAACTTTATTGTCTGAAACCTCCTGGAACAGCAGTGTCAGCTAAATGTATCACATAAGCATGTATTTGCTCAATGACTAAATAAAAAATGATAACGGTGATGTGAAATACCAGCACATCCTCTAGCAAGAAATAAAAGTACGCCATAGTATAAGAAGTAAAGGAATGAAAACTTACAGGACTTCCCTTTCCAAAGGTACAGGCAGTTATGCATATTAAACTGAGCATGCATAAATACAAAACACTACTCCTTCAGAGACTATCTTCAGGGCTCACTTGTTTCTAATCATACCCAGTTGACATAAGGAGAATCTGCTTCTTGCATACAAAATGCAATAGGATTGTATTTCCTAAGGAAGAACAAGACTTTCTATTATTTTTGCCATTGGAGTAGAATAAATTATCAATAGTCAAAGCAGTATCATAGTATACATGACCACGAGTCTAGGCTAATTGGTTGTCAAATATAATTGATATGAAATTTTCAAAACACATCACTCACAATGGGTATATTACTATAGCATGATTTTGACAGTTTCAAATGTGTGGTCACTGGCATTCAAGTGTTTATACCTGGGGTCATATAACAAAGAATCAAGCATCTGATATGAATAGATTATGACAAGCTCCACGAAAAGGTCCATTGTAGGACACTGACTTGTGAAAAACACACTTCTAGGTCATATGGTCCCTTTTCATTTAGGACACTGCAGCCAACACCAACACCTTCACATCCTGCTGACGTCCATACCACTTTCCAAGTAGCCACACTGTGATCCAACATCACATAGGGAGCCCTCTGAATTCCATAAAGACCTCAGTCTCCATGAGAAAGAAGCTTAAATCAGGCCCAACCAGAAGGGTACCCATGTATACACTGTCCCTCTACTTAGGGAAGCCACACTAAGCTTCAGGGTGATGAGTTCACTGCTTGACCAACCTTGACACCTTAACGAAGGCACTAGCCTGGTCAGACTCAGTAACTAATTTTATACTATGGTGACTTCTCTTTCTATATCTAGTAGCTATCAAATAGCTATTATGAAAATTTTGTTGTCCTTCTTCCTACATTTGCCTGGAAGATACATTAGTAATGGAAGGTCTTGGGGCAGAGGCATACACAGCAATGTCATGTGTAAGCATAAGTGAAATATTCCATTTGAATACTGCTAGGGGCCCATTACTTTCTGTCTGCACTTGTTTTTTTTAGTTCTAGCAGAATTTTTCCTTTTTTTTTTTTGGACAGAAAAAAAATTCTATCCTTCTAAGAGAGCTATGTAGAAAGCAGTTGTAGTAGATACATTATCAGTCAATGGTATGAGAATATATTACATTTTCAGGGATGCCCTTAAAAGATAAGGAAACTTTCTTAGAGGTACATCAATGCCATCAGGTTTCTGGTTGATTCTTCTTGGCCTTCATTAATGCTATGAGGAGAGAAGAGGTGAGCACATATGGCCCCAGTAGCATCATGATAATGCTTGCTTGACTCTGCAGCCCCTCAAATGTCACCTTACCTTGTTGTAGAAGGGAATTTTTCACTGTGTGCATAAATACAGTCATCCTTCAGTTAGGTCCCATGGGCAGAGGAACAGGCAAAAACACAGGCCTAGATTTTAAGGAAACCTATGACTCTTACCTATGTTTCCAAAAATATAGATCATTTTTGACCATCTGCTACAGACCTGCCACAGCACTAAGCCCTGCAATGCACACATCTTCAACAGGCAGAGAATGATCTCATTTCTGCCTTTATCCAGCCCCTATATTACTTGGAGATGTGAACCACAAGCCTGCAATCCCCAAAATATCTTAGAGATAAACTTAGGTGCTAGGAAGGAAGCAAAAGGAGTCCCACTAAAAACAACAAAATGTGACCCTTTCTGGTCAGGGTAGGCTGTCTGTAAGGTGACAGCAAAGGGGAGCCAGAGACGAGTGCATTTTCACAGGGAGGCTTGAAGAGTGTGCTCAGGGCGGGCATGCAATGAGCCCCAGAGAGAGGCTCACAAATGTGGTTGCAGAGGACATGGGATGTCATACAACACCCACAGTTATTAGTGAAGTGTAAGGTTTTTATGGGAAACACAGAAAAACTAATGATTATCCTGTTTAGAACATAGGCAACAGGGCATATGCAACCAATCGAATGAGTTTGGGTTTTTGGTGGTGCTACATGTGAAAAACTATGTTCAAGTGAAACAGTATGAACTACAGAATAGGCAATTGCAATCAGCTTATATAAATAGCAAGCATAAATTCTCTTAGGGCTCATGGTAATTTCAAGGGTACAGTGTGTAATCTGAATAATTTTAGATTATAATCTTCCATTATCTATGTTAATCTTTTGGTTTCTGATTTAAATTATTTGCTTTCAAGGGTTTTTTTTATTCAGTTATCCATATAAGGCATTAGTCTTAGACTGCTAATGTTGGGTAAAATTTGGAAAATTGTAGCAAATTTATCACTTTTGGTTTTGACATAGAAATCAACATTATTTTTCTTTTAAAATTCATCCAGAATAAAGGCCTGTTTATTCTAGAAGTAGCATTTCCTTTTATACAAACAGTTGGATTAATTTAAGAGTTATGTGTTCTATATTAAAACATTCTAAGTACTGAAAAGCTTTTACTACTAACAAGACAAGTACATTTACTTAAAAAAATATAGTTAACAAATCTCAGCTGCTCTGACTCTACTTCCATATAGGGGCTAACTTGTACCCAGAATTTTAGAAAAGTTCTATATTAGTCATAGTTCACATTGGTGAAAAATACTGCAAAGCTAAAACTTAATGGAAAAAAATTAATTTTGCCCATGGTCTCAGAGTATTTAGTCTATGGTTGATAATAATTCTGTCAGAAGGATGCAGCAGGGCTGGTTAGCCCACAGGGCCCTGTAAGCAGAGCAGGGTAACAATCAGAGTGGAAGGGGCATGGGGCCAGATGTAGAATTGAAAGTCAGCCTTGAGGACCCATGCAGATGCACCTACGTGTGTGCTTTGTTCATCCTCTGACCAAGTTGATGATTAAGTTTGACCATTACAAACACTATGGAAATATTAGTCAATAGAGAAGGGCTTCATTCAATTCAAATATGTTCAAGGCATATTTGCTTTTTCTTTTCTTTCTTTCTTTTTTTACACAAATATGAGCAATGGGGAAAAATGATCAAATGAGAAGGGGGATGAGGGGTTAGAGAAGGAAGGGATAAGAACAAATAGATGGAAAAATGGAAACAAACCCTTTGCAAATAAAGAAGAAAGGGGGGGACAGTGAGATGGTTCAGTGGTCTAATGTGCCTGCTTTGGAAAGCCTAGGTAACCGCAGGGACCATGGTTGGATTCCCAGTACTGCATGCTGCACCAGCCCCAACACCAGAACAGGCTGAGCTGGGCATAATATATATATGAAAAAGGGGGTTGAATGGAAAGTGTGGAATGGGGATAAAAGGATAGAAAAAATGTATCCTATACATGCATGTTTTATGTATTGTTCTACTTCTAACTTGCCCCACTGAATATATCCAAATAAAAGCCCCACATAAGATACAGAAACTGATAAAAAAAAAAAAACCTGGAGCCTTTTAAATTATATGAATACACAATATACAAGTCCTGATCAAAATGCATGATAAACGTTTACATTTTAAAATGAATTACATCAAAAGATGCATTGCCATTAGTACCTGCCCCAAAGTAGCCTCCCAGCACTCTGAACCTTCTTCTTTTGCCTTTCTGTCATGTTCTAAGTAGATCTGGACATTCTCTTTCCCAAGTGTCTTTATGAGATGTGAGCAAACCTACAGTAAGTGCTGTTGTCCGTTCCATGCAACAGAAATTCAGGCTCCTAAAACTTTAGTACGTTCTCATCCTTCTTATTCACTGGCACTGTAGGACTTCTCTCTGTTTCTCAACTTCAACAAGACCATGAAAGGGAAATGCTTTGAATGGATCCAGGATGTTGAAGTAGCCACCCTAGCACTGCTAAAGATGCTAATGAGGACTTTGCCATGTGCCTCAGAAAGGGTCAAGAATGATGGGAGAAGGGTACTGGAGGGGAGCATTTTGAGATGAAATAATAGCAATGTGACTTTACAGTGTAAACATTTACACATTTACCACATCTTTCAATCATACCTGCATACGTTAACCAACTACTTACCAATAAATATTGGGCCTCCTTCCTATAATTTTCTGTTGCCTATGATTTTTGAGACCAATAAATATTTTCTAGATTCTACCAGGGGCTGACAGTAGACATCCAGCACCTAGTAGAGCAGGTGGAAGGAGGAAATGGCAGTAACAAGACCAGCTCCCTGCTTGGCTTAGCTGTTAAGTATCAGTGGGTGAAATACTCAGATAAAGATGAAACTTCTTGTCTTTATTCTTGGATATCAGTCTTATAAAGAAAGAATGGAAGTAGCAAGAGACACATGGTTCTGGGAGTTCTGTTAATGTCAGAGCCCTTCAGTCTGTCTGTAGTAGGGAGATTTGAGAAAATACATGAATGAGCAGGTAGGAAAAACATGAGAATGGGGGAGGCTTCCTATTGGAGAAAACAGTGCTTGCCAGGGCCAATGGGCTGCTGTGTTAAGGGTTTGTTTGATACCATGTCTATACCAGAGAGGAAGGGGGGAATATTTGCAAATAAGCTTGAGTATTCACAGGAGAGGTTTCACAAGCCACAGTGGAAAGCACAGGTAAGGTACAGACTGAAGTAACCATTGGAGAGTTGCAATAAGAGTCAAGATGGTCGGTCATTTATTTTCAGAGAGCCCTGGCTTTTCTCTAGGAAATAGGCCTTTAAAGAAGGTGATGGCTATGTAGAAAGTAGGACCCAAAAATGTCACAGTCACCAGGGGAAGGGTGACAGTGGCCCAGAAGTGCCCAGATGTGGCAGAAAAGGTGTAAAAGTCCTGGATCTGGAAACTATTGGTTAAATAAAGCAAAACCAGTGTCAAGATAAATGCCAAGGTGCTGACATACAAAAGCAGGTGGGCGAGGGGGATATTCAGCAGAGTGGGGCCCGGGCATGCTGTGGCAGGAGGCTCACAAGGCAAAAGATGAACAGAGTGTGTGGAGGGCAGACAGCAGACAATTCTGTTCACTTAAAAATGTCTTATAACTCCAAAGACTGGTGACACAATGCTACTTGGAAAGGAGCCTGAAATCTAGGGGCAGAGGACTATGTGTGTTTGTAGACACAAGGCGTAAGTCTCCCACACACAAGTACTATGAGCATACACTTTGCAATTAAATATAAACTACTTATCTCTGGTGAGTCAGCCAATATTTTGGCATCATCATAAGCATCAATTCTTACCATCATAGGGATGTAGAAGGGTGAGCACCAGTGAAATAATTACAGACAGAAATGTGCTTGTGGTATGAATGCAGATAGATAGATAGATAGATAGATAGATAGATAGATAGATAGATAGCATAAGACAGTACTAGACACACAAGTGCATCCATTCCTGAGAACGAGCTGAGAGATCAATATTGGCTCTATTGCATACACAAAGAAGCTGTGGTCTTGAGGAACATGGAGATATTCTCACAAGCCCCTAACTAGGACACTGGTTAGGATCTGGGCTCAAAGTCAGACCCTAATTTTTTCCATTGCACACAGAGTTAGACACAGGTTAAACCTTCCATGAGTAGGATACAAGATACTTAGGGTTTCCATGTGGGTGTGTTCATCGTGGGATGCACTGAAGCGTACAGACACCAGCTCTAGGAGCTGAGGGAGGCCCTGACCCCATGCTGCTGTGTCTGTTTCCCATGTGAGTATAGCATGCTGCTCTTAACTGGTCACCCCTCTAGGCCCATGATCCACATTCTGCCCATGCTGCGGGTTACTCTTCTCCATTGGTGGGATAAAATACCTGACCCCAAGATATCTGACCTCCAAAAAGGAAGGAGATTTTTATTTAGCTTACAGTTAGTGGAGTTTCCGTCCATACTCAGCTGGCTCCAAGACAGCATGGCACATGGCAGAGGGTGGCAGTGCATGGCGGTGGAAAATAGCAAAGTACAAAGGGAGGGGCAGCAGCTAGAAAGCCTCTCTACCCTGCTTACACTGTATTCAGTCTGTCCACCACAGGATGGGTATAGCACTCACACCCATAATCCCAGCATTCCATCATTAATTAATCACAAACTCTAGAAGCTGCCCCATCACTACATGAGGCTTTGGGAGAGACAACTAAACACAAACCATAATAGACTGATCCTAAATACTATGAAAAAACCTGCAAAACACTACCACCTCCTCCTGCTCCACCCACACCTGTTGTCCTTTAGGTCTTCTGTGGTGCTGTTCTAGGCACTTGGGAAGCATCAACAAGCAAAAGCAATGACCCTAATTCTCGTAAGAATGGTCCAGTGCAGTGATGGGGAGGGGAGGGAATACAAATCATAAAAATCATATTATATTTATGTTACTGGGTGAGAGAAATGAAGAAATACATAGAGAAGGTGGGATAATCTCGTGAAGGAGGTAACATTGGATCAAAGAAAATCAGACACATCATTCTGAACCTAGTCCTTGGTTTTGTGTGAAATGAATGTTCTTGAACAGGGAACAACTTCTCACACCTAACCACAGCTTCAATAATGACATTTTCATAAGCTAAAGAGGCTGCATCCACCTCATCAGGGCCACCTCCCCAAGTCCTGCCACCAAAACCACTGACTTCATATAAAAGCTCAGTACTTTGAAGTCCCCATGGATGATTCTGACAGGTCAGCTAGTGACAATTGAAGTCCAGTTACTACAGCTCCCTTGTGACTTAGAGACCAAGCTGTATACTAAAATAATCATGAACAGGACTCAAACACTTCTGATGAGAGAGAGATGCAGAAGCTGAAGGCAATGTGGATGAAACACACCCAAGTCTATATAACAGATGAGAAAACCACAATCAGGAAAGTGAAATGATTTAATCAAGGCTGAAGGTAACAACTTTTAGCGAAGTTGGCTAAACTGAATACCAGTGCCTCCCAGGAATTCTGGATTCTAACTTTTATACGTAAACTCTTTTTTTTTTTAAAGATCAATTTCAATAACCATCATATACCTGCCTTTTTAACAAGAGTCAGACATATCATGACAAAATCACCAGTTTCCTAATATTAAGGAAGTATCTATAAATTACCACACATACTTATGTAATGGCACCTGGAGGTTAGATACTTATAGCTCTTACGTATTTGTCACAGATATATGACTTCCAGGCACATGCCGTGATTGTCCATATTTTATAAGTGAGGAAACTGAGCAATGGAAAGGTCAAGTAACCTGCCTAAAGCTCTACAGCTTGATAGAGATGCATCAGTAATTTCAACATGAGGCCGAGACATGAGGATTGCAAGTTCAAGTCTAGCCTAGACAATGGAGTAAGACCCTGTCTCAAAATATAAAAAATTGCAGATGTAGCTCAGGGTTAGAACACTCCTTGGTTCAATTCCTAATATGGCATACACACAGAAAAAAAGAGGGAGGCAGGGAGGGAGGGAGGGAGGTTGGCAGGGAGGGAGTGGGGAAAGGAGGAAGAGAGAGATAGAAGGAGGGAGGGAGGAAAGGAAGGAAGGGAAGGAAGAAGGGAGGGATGGAGAAAAGAAAGAAGGGAGGGAGAAGGAGGGAGGGAAGGATGGATTTGAACACAGAGTAAATGAAAAAAAATTATTCTCTTCATTCTTGTATGAAATGCTCCCAGATGTATTTGAGTAGTTCCAGAGAACACCACAATTACTAATTAAGAACATATTTCTATAATTGTTTCAGCTAGAATTTCTCAACATGGGCACTAAAGTCAAATTATTGAGTAGCTATTGAGTAACTATGATATTTCATTCAAGGTGCATACTACTCTAAGAGCAGGCATTTTTTACCAGGAAATAAACCCTCTTTGGTGTATCTCTGAAATCCATAAATTTTTATAGTGCCATGAAAAAAATAGCTACAACCAATTGGGCATATCCTTCTGCAGTGATTCAATAGCTCCATAAAATTAGCATTGATCGAGTAGACTTTCCTTTGACAGTTGTTTGCCAAAGATCTTTAGCTATTACCTGTGCTCACAAATGCTGAAAGTAAAATCAAGCTATGGCCTTAGAGGAAGTGCTTATGTCATTTTTAGTCATTTTGTCTTCTTTTCTGAGTCCAACATTCAAAAAACATCCAGTATGTCAGTAGACAAAAGCATGTTTTCTGCATGCTTCCAGCTATGAATGTGTATGTCACATGCATGTGTGTCTATGTCATAAGCATGTGTGTCTATACTTACCTTGTAAACGTTTTTATCATTTGCTTGCTATAGGACATGTTAGAAGTAGCACTCAGAGAGTTTCATAAATCTGTATTTCTTTGTAAACAGGATTAAAGGTGCCATACAATATTTTCATCACCCTTGAATGTTCTTAGTCCCTTTTGTAAGGAACCCCGATTTCCATAGGCAGGGACTGTTCTTCTTGTGACCAAATTTAAGTACTTCCCTCGTACCTGCAGCCTTAGCAGGTGGCTACTGCAGGGCAGATCTAACAGAGACTTTCACTCTGGCCACCCCACTGCCTTCCTGTATCTCACTGGCAATAGACACTTGCGCATCTCTTAGTTGGTCTGAGAGAGAATTGAAGTACAATTTAATTGTGGCTTGGTATTTCTCCTAAAATGGCACCATTCCCCATTCTCTTCAGAGAACCAAGAAAATGGAGGCTCAAAACATTGTCTGTGTTTTGTTGCTCAGTGAGAAACTCCTGAGAAAAACTGAGTTGACTAACATAACACTGGTGTAACAGCTGGGATGCAGCTCAGTGACAGAGCATGTGCTCATCCCCGAGTGCCAGCCTACACCACAGAAGAAAAGAAAGACAACACCAGTGAATGAAGTTGGGCTCTCTCACTATAAGGGAGAGGATCTGCCCAAACCCTCCAACCACTGCACTCCAACAGTAGACTAAGATTGCCATTTTTAGCTTTCTAGATTTCTATGTGATATCTTTGGATGTGTAAACACTTTTAAACTCTTTAAACAACTGCTGCTACACACACACACACACACACACACACACATACCACACGCACACACACTGAGCCCAAATGCACCCACAGGCCAGCCCTTGGGGTGCTGTTTTGTGACCAGCTGTTTGGATCCACAGCCAAGGAGCATGAGATGCAACTTGGTCAGAGACGGAAGCCAGGCCACAAATCTTTAAAGGATGAAGCCAACTTGAGAAATTAATGTTTCTTGAGACATGATAAAAATCGCACTGTCCAGAGTCAGCAATACTCAGACTTGTGGAGGCAAGCAGAGAGCAGCACTACCAAACACATATCCCACAATAGAGACAAGAGCAACATTCAAGGGGAAGAAGCAAAAGGAAAAAGCTGGCAACAGTCTACCAATAGGGAAGCAGGAAGGCAAACCTAGGCAAGGGTTGGAACAAAAGAAAAGCAGCGCGGGCTGTTCCCCCATGGTCCCTGCTTTCTCCGTCCTTAAGCCATCTTTCTTCATTAATGCATCACACTAGAGGCTGTAGCCCTGTTCAGTGTGAGCACAGTGAGGTGTTGCTGAATGTTCTCCTGAAAGAAGGGAGTGAACCCTGCTATGTATTTACCATCAGTTCTCTCAAAGCAGCCTCTGTGGCTGAACAGTTCAACTTGGCAAGTAACAACAGGGTTTTCTAGGCATTCAGGATGGGTGACAGGGAAGTGAGGGCACTCCTGTGAAAGTCTGATCCCACCTTCCTGGCAAGGATAAGTAGTCAAAAGCAGGAGAGAGGGTCTAATCCCCAGTGATGTGGTCGTGAATCACTAGAGTGTGCTCGCTTTCATAGTTGACGTTGTTTTCTCATTTAGCACAGAAAAATAAAGATGTTCCACCCATGTCCATCTGCATGCTCTGAGCTCCATGAGCACAACCACCAGGAAGCGTTTCCCAGCACAGCAACCTCTGAGGCTTTATATAGGAAGTGAATGGCGGTGACACACTCGTCTGAGGGGCAGGTCAGGGGCAGCAGCTCACAAGGCTTCTTTTGTAGGAGTCATTCACACACTGCAAGGGGCCTTGGAAGCAATAATGAAGACAGTCACCTTTCTGCACCACCACAGCAAAAGTGCAACAAAGGAGCCGCGGCATTTGCAGAGAAATTCAGGCAACACAGAAAACCAACGGGACAGACTGATGCAAAGCATTTTCTCCTGTGCAGACTATTTCAGCTCCTCATTATTTTTCTTGGTCTGTCTGTTTCATTTTTTACCTGTTTGTTGAGTGCTACCTGTCCCAGCTAGCATTAGCTCTATACATATCTAAAATATTAGTGTTTCCTGTTTACAAGGCATTATACGAAGTAAATTTTAGGCATTGCACTGTAAGGCAGATATTTATGTCTTGTTCAATTGTAAAACTACAAACAACGAGGCTCATGAAGATGATCAGACCTGTGACAATCGCAAGGGCAGATTCCAATCTGTGTCTGCTTCTGAACGAATTTCTGAAGGCCCTCTCTATGATTCATTTGAAGCCAGCTAGGAGCTGGGTCACAGAAGTGCCTTTTGGAGACACTTCTAGGCCCACGTCTCTCATCTCCTATAGGACTCCCTGCCTGGTTCTGGTGGCAGATGCTGCCACTCAATTGTACAGCAAAGCCTTCAGTGGCTGCGGGCCTCACCATGTCACAGGCAGTTTTGAGGGTGGTTTCCTCTTTGAAGCTGGACCAAATTGAGCGAAGTGAACCTCTTTGTGCTTTGTGACAGGTCGTCCTATCACAGCCTCTCAGGGCTCCTGGGAGGGGTGACAGTCCTTCCAGAGGCGGGCCTGGGAGGGAGACTATGTGTCAACCTGGCCAGAAATCTTGAATTTTCAGGACATCAGTTTTTAGGTGTCAGATTGTTATTCTATTATTATTATTATTATTGTTGTTGTTGTTATTATTATTTATTTTATTTTATTTTATTTTATTTTATTTTTATTTTTTTGAGAACCAGGGATTGAACTCAGGCCCTTGAGCTTGCAAGGCCAGCACTTATTCTACTGAGCTATCTCCCCAGCCCCTCAGGTCACAAAATTTTCACTATCCCACCGCTGCAAGGTGACACCCACTAGCCACTTATTCTTTTTGCTATGCTTTCTTTCCTGGAAAATCACCCTCTTCTCCTGACTTAGTAGATGGCTAGAGTCCTGGTCACTGAAGAGACTACTGCCCAGATGGCTCAAGCTGAATTAACAGAACCACACTTTTGTGAGAAGAGGTTAACTGGCATTTTTCAGAGGTGGTAAAGACAACATTGACAGAAAAATGGACAGCTTCAAAGAGGAAACCACCCTCGAAGCTGCCTGTGGCATGGTGAGGCCCACAGCCACTATAGGCTTTGCTGTACAACTGACTACAGCATCTGCCACCAGAGCCAAGCAGGAAGTCCTACAGGCAATGAGAGATGTGGGCCTAGTAGTGTCTCTGAAAGGCACTTCTGTGACCCAGCTCCTAGCTGGCTTCAAAAGAATCATGGAAGGGGCCTTTAGAAATTCAAGGCATCTCCCAATACCATCTCAGAGAAAATAGATATTGAGAAACCAGATTCCTGAGGGACTGTGTAATAATACCCCACTATAATGTTGCCTGGTCTAGCATGGTTTCAAAGTATCCCTCATCTGTCATTACTTGGCCAGTGCGCATAATATGTATTTCTCCCACTCTCAGAGTCAGGAATGAGATCACCCACTGCCTCTGTCTTTGACTGCCTATATTCCTGATGCAAATAAACTGTTGTTTCAGTCCTCAGTGACTACTTCTTTGTAATGGAAGGAATGGATTGACTTTTAAATTTTACTAATTTTAAAGACAAACTTTTAAGTGTTTGTGGCCCATACTTTGTTTTGTTACCCCCCCCACACACACACACACAACTACACACACAAATCCTTCATAATCTCAACCACTAGCAGAATACAGATACTCATCATTAGGAAGATAAAAGGCTTAATCTCAATTTGTAGATTGCTCCTCCAGAGGAAGAAGTAAAGTAAGACCAGCCTACAAGAGCATGGGACCTGGGCATACCCATGCAATCTGTGTGCTGTGAGTCAGAGTCCCAAAAATTGATTCAATGCAGATTGTTGTCCTCAAAGTAGTTATACAGACTTCTCTGAATGAGGCTTAGTTACCTGTGGCTAAATGCAGTCTTCCTTGGTACAGTCTCAAAATCCTCTTTTAAATGAAATTTTTTACAGAACCCTCATACAGGAAAAGAAATTCAGAGAGGAGTGTTTCTAAAGTTATTATCCCCAATATTTCCAAAAGTATTCTAAAACCAGAGATGGTCATGAAGTACATTTCTTAATGTATAGTGCCCAGGCCACCAGCGGATCCTCAGATCTTCCCAAGGATCTGGGAGTTCTCTACTTCAATTGCTTTAATTGCTTGTTGAGGTAAAGTCTGATCTCTGAACTACAGCCTTGCTTTAGGAGTAAAGGCACCTACCACATTGCAGGCTCTTCCTGGTGGCAGCAACCCTACAATCATGCTCATGAGCAGTGAGCAAGTACCAAAATACGTTTCTTTTGGGTTCAGGTCAAGCAACATCATGGCTCATAAGTGAAAGTAAATTTCAAGAGAGAGAAACAGAAAAAACCTTTCTGGGGCACGTATGTATGAAAGTACTAAAGTTAAAATACTCTCCCAGTAACTTGCTCCTTTGTTTATCTTCTGAGCCTTTTTTATTTTTCAGGAAAGCATCCTTTATCTCAATCTATTGTTAATGATCTGATAATTATATATTTCACTGTATTTAATTCAGAAATTTCTCATTGTAACTGATAAAGGTCTAGATCTGTGAGATAGGCAGATCTATGTTGACACATAGGCATATTACACAATTTCTTTTTTTTTCTAAATTTTTTTGCAGTACCAGGGATCAAACTCAGGAGCCTGAGCTTGTCAGGCAGGCACATAATCCACTGAGCTATCTCCCCAGCACCATACCATTTCTAAAAGAGTAGTTTTTAACTTTCCTATGAAGATATATAAGCTGTTAAATGGAGAGACATGTTAATTAGCTCAAATGAATCCTTCTCTAGTGTGTACACAAATTTCCTTTGAAGTGTGTTTTACCCCTTAAATACACACAATTACTTGTCAATTATATTTTTTTATTTCCCCAACTAGAAGATTCAATAAACAGGTAATAACTAGGTGAGTTTTCCCTGTTTGTACATAATTTTTAAAACAATTAAATTAGCAATGAGATATTGATCCTTCTTCACCTATTAAAATATGTGTTATTCAGTCAAGAAATGCTGAACTAGAGGGTAGCCCAAATCCCTTCCAGCTGCTCAAAGCTAAGATTCCACAAGTGTTCCCATCTTGTAAAACCAGTGTCACTTTCATCGACGTGGTGACTAATTTTGTCAACTTGCCTGTAGTGAGGCAAAAGAGCTGAAAAATATTAGCTGGAGGTACATCTGCAAGGGCACCTCCATAAGACACCAGGGCATTGATCAGTAGACCAAGAGCATGGCCCTCCCCAGAGTAGGTGGCAATGTCAACTGAGGAGTCAAGAGAATCACCTGGTGGTGCAAGGGCGAATTCTCTTTCTGCCCTTGAGCTCACGCGTACTCTTCTGACTCCAGTGGTCCCTGCCAGCTTTCTCCTTCCTGCTTCTTGGACCCTAGGTCCCCTATTAATGTGGGAGCTCGCTATCATGCTCCTGTTGACCAGCGCCTCCAGACTTGGGCTCAGTCATACTACTCGACTTACTGGGTCTTCAAATTGCAGATAATTGCCACAGAATGTCTTGGCCTCCATAATTGTGAGAGCCAACAACCATCATAAATTTCTCTTTTATATAGCCTAAGTAGCCTATTGGTTTTGCACCTTTGTAGAATCTGTCTATGACAAAAATACAGTAATTGCCCTTAGAGATATTTTTTATAAAAATATATATGGAAAGAAATGCATCCAAATAAAGCAAAATAGCACCACCTTCTCTTCCAAAAGTTTGTCTTAGGAAAATGAGCACAGGCAAGGTTTTGAACAATGAGCTTTGCTGACTGCGGCCACTCACCCCTTCTCATCTGGTCCCGTCACTCAATGCCTCCAGCAGCAGTATCTCCCCAAGAAACAAATAAGGGTTTAAAAACAAGGCCTTTAGAGGCTGCTCTCTCTCTTCTTGGGAAACTTGAGCCTTAGGGTAGGGCTGTGCTTACAAAATATGCTTTCTGATTACTTCCAGAAGTCACTGCACAATGGCTAACCACGGGGTCTCCCACTGTGAAGAGAGAAAGGATTTTTTACAATGGGGGACTGGTTTACCTGCATGCTTTGAGCCTCACAATTCAATGCCCTAGATTTTGTTGTTTCCAGAACGCATGGGGAGGGGGTGTTGAAGGATGCAGCTCAGAGCCACTGTGCCCGCCTGGCAAGCATGACGTCCTGAGCTTGATTCTGCTATGTGCTCCTGGCCTGCACAAACACCTCCTCCCTCTGCCAGCCATGCCCTGCCCAGCCTGTGGTGTGGCCAGCCTGCTTCCCGACTGCCTCCACCTCTGCCCTGGATTTCTTTTTCCCTATCCTCTTCACAACTTTTATATTTTTCCCCTCTCAAATGTTAAGGGGATTTGGTTTTCCCTCCTTTATTTTTAACCAAGTGAAGCACAGAGTTTTTTCCCAAGTCCCTGATACCCTTCTCTACAATCCTGCAACCTGGATCTTGCTTCTGTGTCATGCCTCTTTCTGCTCAATGCTTGACAGGCACTAAATTTAGCAGGCTATGACACTTGAGCTCCCTGAAGCCTCCTTTTTCACTGGCAGTGTGCTTGGCTATGGTTCATGTCAGCTCTTAATCTGCAGTGGCATTAGGAAAACAAAGTCACAGTTCACCCTGGTTTCTAAATGCGCTGCCTCTTTATAGGGAGTCCCCCGCTTCTACATAGCTGCACCCACCCCAGCCTCACATACAGATGAACTTAACGAACTTAAGAAAGCAAACTTTAAGGAGCTATCATAAGAACAAAATATCACACTCCCAGTTGTGTGCCATTTCTCTCCTCCAAGTGCAAATGGGTATGAGGGAATAATGGCTGGCTAACAATCCTTATCTTCTACTAAGCACATAAACTCCTGGCTACCAACCCTACTTCTACACTGATGGAGAAGATAACTTAGTCATGCCCTGCACCCACCCGTTAAATTCACTCTTATCACTATGAACCACATGTCTAGAGGTTTCAGAACACTGATGAAAACTCACCTGTTTTCACAGAAATTCACCCTGTCCAGTCACTAGCGATTCTGAAGTTTTATACAGTTATATCTGAGCTACAGCAGACCCTTAACCTCTATTCTACTACTAGATGCACAAATATGTCCTTCTTTTGAGGTTAAAAAAAGAACTATTCAAGATAATTGATATGCTCAAGGAAAAAAATAACATTAAAGAGGAAAACAGATTCTAGCCTATGCCAAAAATTGTTTAAATTTTTTTTAAAAAGCACCATTTTCATAAAACCAATTGACAAATAAAGTAACACACCTGTATGCCTCCATCTTTTAATAATAGCTTTGCATAAATTATTGCTCTCAGTATGGTCTTAGCACAATGATAAATTATTTTTGAGAGGAAAACTGTAACTCTCACTGAAAAAGTTGGAAATGATTATAGAAACACAATTATAATTCAGCAGATTTCTAGGCAAATACACTACTGACACTCAAGCCTCAAGTAATGACAGTCAAAATCCCCTATAGATATAAGATTTCAGGAAACTGTACATGTGTATCTGCTCCAACACGCTGAAAGTGTTTCAAAATATAAACTCCGTCCAAAAAGTGAGGGCCGTTTCCTGCTACAACACCCCTTTAAAAACTCTTCTGAAGCAAAGGAACGCAGAATTCCACATAGGGTTATGTTAACTGCCAAGGAACTGTCCCTCTGTACAGAAAGGAAAAGTCACAGCTGGGCCGGCCGGGGCTGGGTGACAGCATAGGGAGGCCACACACTTTTTCTTTCCACTGCAGTGTTAGCAGCTAACTCCTAACTTTCCAAAGTGCCTCTGCCTTGCTGAAAATCAGATCTTGAAGCAGCCCGGGGCGAAAGTAAAAATTAGAGCCCCACAGTGAAAGCTTAAAAGATTCACTTCTAACTTTGTTAATTCACACATACACACACACACACACACACACACACACACACACACACACAGCGTGCGCTCTTAGAGCACCTTAAACAAGCCAGAGGCAGAGGGCTTAGAAAGTGCAGAGAGGCACGGAAATGCAAGAACTGAATGCATCCTACCTCCTCTCTTTCCCAAAGCGAACAGCCCAGCCGGATGGCAGCCGCCTGCTCCTGGCTGAGCAGAGCAGAGCAGCTGGGGAGGAGGCGGCCACTCGGCCTGCGGAGCGTGAGTGAGCAGGCCCTGCCTGTGTTCAGAAGCTGCCCCAGTCAGATTTTCCAACTGCAGAAGCGTAGCCAAGTCCCTGCCCATGCCTGAAGAATTTCCTGAACAGCATTCCCGTTCTTTTTCGGGCTGCTTTGAAACCGCGCTCTGTCTATTCTTCAATCTGGCTTTAGCAGGCTGACTGGAAGCTACCAGGCTTTCTGCAGCCCTCAACACACGTGCAGAGGGGCAGGCTCTCTCCCTGCTCCCCCAACACCGTTCATGGCGTCTGCTGGGCTCCCACTCACTGCAAGGAGAACGCTTCCAGAAGGAATCCAGATCTTTCAGCTCTTCTCCACCCAGACCCTGCTCCCGGGTGCAGGTTGACAGAGATAAGTCCTCTCCTTCCTCAGCTGCATGCTGCTGCCCCTGTTAAATTAACTCCTGCCACAAGGAGTCCCCAGCTGACCCCTGTTATCCCGGAGCGCTCTCCCCAGGCTTGATAACGAGCTTCGTGCAGCTGAGAGATATGAATTCTAATTTGATCTCCCTACCTGCTGCTTCCTGAGTCTTTGCTCAAAATTTCAATTGCTCGAGGGGAAACAATATTTTTAGCCTTGCCCGACTGGTTTGGTGTCTCAGAGCTGTCCCCTCAACTGATATGTACACCCATCCTTGCGGCAACTAAGAATAATGCAATTATTTTTCAGGCACTTTCATTGCTCTCTACTCTGGAACTGTGCTGGTTCAAAATGCAACATCTTCCAGGTTTTTCCAATGTGTGTCACAGGGATGGGAAGCGGCAAGGAGCAAAGAACGAAGCCTGAAACCTCTCATGTCCTGATTCCGAGCACCAGTGCTTACTTCCGGTCGCTAGATCCTCAAGATGTCCCGTGTACCTGCATTCGGGTTTTACGGCTTAACTTTGACATTTCCCTCTTTCCACAAAGCAAGAGGAAATCTCGAGCCACAGGAGGAAAATAAAACCCTTTCACACACTAAGAAATAACCAAGTCCCATATCTCGAGAACTGAAGCTAAGTTGTCAAGGTAACATGGTAGAAGAGATGATTTAACGAGAGAGCAGAGTTCGTTCTGTTTTCTTTGCTGTTGTTGTTATTAACATTTTACTTCCTAGCATCACACCCCACTAGCAAATAAAAAATAGAGCTTGCCCGATTTTACAAACTTTGTGTGCTCCTAATGGGCTGTTGTCAATAATAGGATTGGGTGGGATCTGGGGCTTAGAATAGAATTACGTTAGTAGACACTTTCAGCAAGATTAGTTTTTCTTTTCCTTATGAGGGTGTGTGTGTGTGTGTGTGTGTGTGTGTGTGTGTGTGTGTGTGTGTGTGTGAAGTCTAAGGTCAGGACGCAATTACGGAATCAGAGAACTTTAGATTTGGAAGGAACTGCAGGGACCAGCCAATCCCAGTTGTTTCAAACCTTCATCTTACACAGGGAAGCGGAAGCGCTGAAGGATGAGTCCCACTCAGCTGCCAAGACAGCTCATGCAGAGCTGTGGCTAAAAAAGGCAGTGGTGTTCTTCCATGTGCTTTCTCTGCTTCAGCATGATATCGGACGCCA
>PVKN010008447.1:0-25164 GCA_004027915.1 Capromys pilorides
CTGCGACCAGGATGGTTCGCTCCATTCTCTGAGAGACCATCGCCTGGGGCGGGGCTCTGACAGTGCATGCTGTCAGTTTAATGGTTCAAACCTCTCTTGGCCACGCCCCCTCAATCACCGCCCTGGCCCTTTGGCCCCGCCCCTCGACCTGCGCACTTGACAGCCCCATGATTTACATGAGGCTTTGGGGGAACAACCAGACACAAACCATAACATATGCATACCCATGTTTACAGTAGCACAGTTTGTAATAGCTAAATCGTGGAAACAGCCAAATGCCCATTCGCTGATGAATGAAAAAAGAAAATGTGGGTGTGTTTTATACAATGGTGTACTACTTTGCTGTAAAGGAGAAGCCTGAACCATTTCTAGGTAAATGCATGTCCTTTGAGACCACACTCTTAAGTGAAATAAATCAGACACACGTGTTGAAATTTTGCTGGCTTCTCTGGTATGAGAAACTGAAAGTGCAAATAAAAACTGAACAGTATAACAGATATTGATAATAGGAAGAAAATGTTCAAATAGGAAGTAGAACTAGGGAAGGGGAGGGATAAGAAAGAAGGGAAAAGGAAAAGAAAATGGAAAAAACAGAAGCAAAGATTTCATAAATAAGGAGAGGGAGAGGGGTTAAAGGAAGAGGAGAGAAAGGGGAAAAAAGAATCAAGTTATTTTATGTTCAGCTACAAATTCCGTATCATGATTGTAATCACTATACATATCTAAAATGTGACAATAAAATTAATTATAAAAACGTTTTAAAATCACATTCAAAAGAAAGGATGTGCATAGTTTATGTGTATAGACAGTATTTTTCAGTTAATACAGCCCTTTTCCTTATGGTGTGGTAAATAATATTTTCTCTCATTTGGGAATATTCATAAAGCCATTTTTTTTTTACATTTGACAAGTCAATAAAAGATCTAACTATCTGTAAAAAAACAATGAATACTGAGGAAATCTATACCCTTGATCAAAAAGGTGCCAAGGGCTAGGAAGTTAGCTTGGTCTAAGTGCCAGCCTAGCAAACACAAGGACCCAAGTTTGATCCCCCATATTGCATGCCATGCCAGGCCAACCCAAGAACCCCAGATACAGTGTGAGGCTACTGAAACCCAGTGTGGTGGCACATGCCTATAATCACAGCACTGGGGAGGCTGAGACAAGAGGAGCACTATGAGTCCAAGCTGCATAGCAAGACTCTGTACCAAATACAGAAAGAGAGAAAGAAGAAAGAAAGAAAGAAAGAAAGAAAGAAAGAAAGAAAGAAAGAAAGAAAGAAAGGAAGGAAGGAAGGAAGGAAGGAAGGAAGGAAGGAAGGAAGGAAGGAAGAAAGGCCCAAAACCATTCCACAAAGAAGTCTAGAGTCTTGAGCTCTGTTGATACACGGCACCACAGAGGAAAATAAACCATTTCCCATGCTCAAACAGCGTGTGTACCCAAGAACTGACTTGTTACGGACGAGTGCGGCATGTGTAAGTCACCGTTTCTGTTATCGGCATCAGCTTTTGTCTCTGAAGGTGGCCTAATGCCCCAGGCCCTCCTCCTCTGTGATTTAATATTAGTCATTTTCCAACCCTTCAGCGCTGTGAGCAGGGAAGTCAGACTTCAGTGTATCAAGGCTCACACCGCCCAGCAAAGAATGAGAGCGGTGAAGGTACACGCCGTCAGAGCCTACGGATTCCTCTGAGACTGTAAGTATTCCATGTGTCCAAAAGGAAGAAGGAACAAGAGAGGAAAAGGGCAGGGTCGGGGCGTGCCATTTGCCTCTGTTAATAAAGAGCCCACTCAGCCTCAGACCCCTCACTCAGGCCTCAGTGGGGCGAGATCTATGCTCCTCTGGGAGCGGCTTTCATTTGTTGACCTTGCAGTCGGGAATAGCATGAGTGTGGTTCAGCCATCTATTGCCACTTGCAAGCCATCCTCAAACCCAGTGGCTTAAAACCACAGCAATCATTTATTTGCTTACAGTTCTGCAGTTGGGACAATGACAAGCAGTGACAGCTTGCCTCTGCTCCATAAGTCATCAGGTTCCGCTCAGCAGGGGCAGGAGCATCTACTTCCAAGATGGTGCCTTTAAAAGGCTCACAAGCCTTTTGGCTGGAACCGCCATCTTCCAGTACTTTGCCAAAGTGACTAACACAAAGGGCAAGAGAAGGGAAACCCTGTATGTGTTCTCCAGGCCTTTTAGAAAACATGGGGTGGTTCTTTGGTCACATACATGTGACTCTATAATAAAGATGATATTGTAGACATCAAGGGATGGGTACTGTGCAAAAAGGAATGCCTCGCAAGTGTTACCATGGCAAAACAGGAAGAGTCTACAAAGACCCATCCATGTGGGTGCTTGGCTTTTCTCACAGTAAGGCAGCTAGGCTCCAGGAGCAAATATTCCAAGAAAACAAGTCTCACTACACAAGTACTGATCAAGTTTCCACTTTTATCATGCATACTAATGTGTCTCGTTGACCAAAATACTTCTATGACCAAACCCCTAGTCAGTATGAAGGAGACTACACAAGGCTCAAACTCTAGGAATTGTGACCTGTTGGAGTTCACCATGACAAGAGTGCATCAGAAAATGTGACAGTCTTTGTAACCATTAGAAATTGTGTTATTTGCCCACCTCTACATTCTGTATTAGCCAGAAACTTAATACCAATGTTTCCTAAATTTTCACATGGATTAAGAAAATTATATGGAGGAAAAAATTCTACAACAGGAAAAAAATTATATATATATATATATATATATATATATATATATATATATGTAAATAAAATCAGGAAAATAGAAAGTGTTGTTCAAACAGTAATGATCATAGAACTACAGACTAGCAAAAGGTACATGTGTGGTTGAGGGATTCTTATGTGACAGATGAAAATCATGGCATGCTGAAACACACACACACATATGCATACATATGTGCACACACACACATATGCAAATGTCCCAGAGGTTGAAAATGTAGCAAGTTAATATGGTTCAAGAAGAAATGATACCTTTTTCAGGTGAAGTGAAAAAAACAAAAACAAGGGCTAGGGAGAGAGCTAAGTGCTTGTCTGGCAAGAGCAAGGGCCTGAGTTTGATCCCTGGTACCACCAAAAACAAAACAAGCAAACAAACAAAAAAAGCAAGAGAGTAATTTGATTGAGCAAGCAGAAATTCAAGAGGAATATCAAACCATCTCTTTAATTTGAATATTTTAATTTCCACAATGGCAAAATTATTAAACTGGTGAAACAAATGACTACTAACTTTGGAAGACTGAATTAGAATTCAAATCAGCTAAGTGGATTTGAAGAGCAGGCAAAGACTGAGGGCTGCCGGGCCTGCGAATCTGTAGTGTTCCCAGCCCCTAGGCTGAACTACGTGTACGTTAATCTTTACAAAAACGTAACACCAGGAGAACTAACAATTTTTCTCAAGGTCACATTGCTTGGTGGTGTGAGGGAGAGGATCAGTAGCCAGATATGACTACTTGTTTTGATCAATTTGTTAAAGAAAAAAATCCTGCAAGGTGAAGTATTCATTTATTTTCATGAACCCTATAGAAATAAGAAAATATAATTACAAAGGGGGAAAGAACCAATCACAACTGCAACAAAAACATCACACATAAGGATTCTTGATGCTCTTCTAAATCCTCAAGCTAAATTAAAAGAACTTTTAAATAAAACCACAGTGATAAGTCTCAAAATAATTAAACAAATCAAATACTAAACTATGAACATATTTCCCTCTACCTAGATGCATGTGGAAGAGAATTTTTAAAAGCAATAAGCTGCCTGTTTCTGCATTCTGAGTAATCCCTGTTAAAATCTTCAAAAGTTGGAAATAAGAACCAAATCTTGTTAAAAACTTTAAGACAATTTGTGCTCAAAGCCTTTAGCTCATTTTCTTGCTTTCTACAGATATCTCCTCAGTTGTTTTAACCAAAGATTTTGTTCTTTTTTGGCCAGGAATATTAATAAGGTTCACTTCACTGATCCATTTGTCTGGAACCTTTGTTAGTTCTTGAAACTAGCTGGAATGTGCTCAACTTTATGTATGTTCCTTCTTGGAATTGTACATAGGAATCGTCCGTTGCAACAGTAATAGTGGTAGCTCTATTAGGTGCTGTTAAAATCCCAAGTTTCCTCCTTGGTATTTTATTTTCCCAAAGTTGGCATTTGTTCCCACTGAGGAAAATGACTCAGTTCTTAGCGTTGCCATATAAACACAGAACACACCCCCGGGGCGCAGAAGCAGGAGGTGAGAACAGAGACCTGTGGGGCTGTCCTCTAGTGCCAGGTTTCCTTAGCGCTCTATTAGATTTAAATGGCCAATGTTGGCCTTAGTAATTTTGGCAAGCAGCGGAAAGCTTGAAAAATATCCAGCGAGGAGTTGTGAAACGTATGAAAAGGCCAAGGAAATGGGCTTTGTGAGCAATCTGAAGGAACTAAGGCTATTGCATAAAAGAGTAGCATATGCTGAGATTTACAAATCTGTCTTCATGTCTGGGAAAAGTTATCACAGGAATGGTGTAGTTCCACACAGCCATGGAGGGGCTGAGGTCAAAATGAGGACATCTATATGGGCTACAAGACTGCAGAATGGGTTACAAGGAGGGGAGTCAGCTTTAAAACCAGGCTGAAAGGATCTCGATCTAGCACTGCTTCTCCTTTAGTTGCCAACAGGCCTAGCCCCATTTCTGAGACATAAATTATTCAGAACCCAGGCCAGAGGGGCAACAGCTCCAGCGTCCTGGTCCCCTTGATGTCTTTTTTTTGTCTCCTTGTTGTCTTTTTCCACAGGATTCCTTTTTTCTTTTATTCTTCTTTTTTTTTTTTTTTTTTTTTTTTTTTTTTTTTTTTTTTTTTATGTACTTGGTACAGGGTCTCACTATGCATCTTAGACTCAGAGTGATCATCCTGTTTTTAGCCTCCCAAGTGCTGGGATTACAGGTGTGCACCTACCACACCCAATCTCAGTGTCCAGTCCAGGGGATAGAACCCCAATCCCTGCACTTGCCTGAGCAAGCGCTTAGTCCACTGCGCTATCTCGTCAGCTGTCAGGGGACTCTTCTGGAGTGCGGTAACACTGTTGACAATCATGTGCTCCCGGTCGATGTCGAGCACCGAGGGCCTTGGAAGAAATTCAGCTTTGGGACCGTGGCACTCTACCTCCACCACTTTATCCGTTGCTAAAACCTTCATTCTTGGTTTTTCAAAGCCTTATTTTCTCAGTCATCGGCTGAAAGCACAACTACTTAACTTTAAAATATCATGAGAAGTGAAGTTGTCATACCACAGTGACATATGTGCACCCATGTTTACCGCAGCGTGATTTGTCATAGCTAAACCCTGGGAACAACCCACATGCCTACCAGCTGAGGAATGGATAGAAATGATGTGGTATTTTTATACAATGGAGTATTATTCATCCATAAAAAAGATAAGCTGAAGGCTTCTGTGGATAAATGGATGCAACTAGAGACTGTATTGGTAAGTGAAATAAATCACATCCACGTGTGCAAACACTGTATTATCTTGCTAGTGTGAGAATCTGAAAGAGTAAAGTAGGATCACGAAAGGAAAAAAGATATATTTAGGTATATATGTAGGATAGTTTGGCTAATGGTACTGCTGATTTCTGCTGAACTTTTGAAAAGAGCAGTTAATGCTTCATTTTTTTTCTCTTTGAATTTCTTATAATTTTTTGTTATTGTTTTGTTTTGTTTTTTCTCTCTTTAAGCCAATCTCCCATATTTACATCTGGTGACCTAAACAACTAATTTGAAGTTAACCATGCAACACAGTAGCCATTGTTGAATTCCTATTACTTTGTTTAGTGAAATTTTGAATCGTTTCTAATGCTGTTTTTTTTTTTTTTCTGTTGCCATTTTGCATTCTTTAAAAAATAAAAAAAAAATGTTGCGAGAATCAAATGAGACAATGGAAGCAGTACGCCTCTCCCACTGTGATACTCGGCTCGCCCGGGCGCCTCCCCCTTCCTCTGTCAGGGCCACAGCAGTGGGGCCAGTGAAAACAATATTCAGCTAAACCATCTATGAGGAGCACAAATATTTTATAGCTAACCTTTGGGTTCCTTTTTTTTTTTTAACACCAACAATATGTAGAAACTATTCTCAATCATACAGTAGTAGCTCCGTTAGGCTTGGGTTGCTGGTTTTTGCATTTTGAATGCCATGTCCCTTGCTGGATGTATTATAGCAGGTCCGTGCTATTGCTCCAGTTTTAAAAGCAAAAGGCTTTCTCTTTCTCAAAGATCGTGTCCTTTCTAATCAGAACTCAGGGTTACCGAGTTGTGAAGCTAAAATTGGAGCCCAGCCTTTTTGCTGGCAACAACACCTGCGAGAACTAGTAAGACTCACACATGCAGAGCCACTCGGGACAGAGCCCAGCTAGAATTTAAAGCTATCCTGTTGAGAGCAACAGGGAAGCCCAGTCAGCAGGGCCAGGCATCTGGAATGTGTCGCCACTTCTAAGTCCATTAAAAGGATGCTCCCGGGAGCCAGGCTGCAGCGACCTGCTTGAACATACAATAGGGGTGCTAGCAGAAGACACTGCACAGCAGATCTAGTCCCTTCGTGTCTTAAGTGGCTTTCCGAGGGCACAGTGAATGCTCTCTCCGCTCCTGACGCAGGTAACCCGTGGTGTCGCCCGCCTTCTGCTTCTGCCAGCCTTGTGCCAGCATGTCTCCGTGCACCTACGGATAACTTTCCATTTGCTGAAAGCACGCAGGTACGAACAGGGCAATTCTGACTCACAGTTCCTCAGCTCCGACCTGGGGCTGCTGGCCTCTCTCTCCCCCTCCTTTCCATCCCCAAGTTAACAGCTCTTATTAACAGAGATATTTATAGACAGCAAATGGAAGCCCTGAGCAGCCCGGCCCATGTGGAAAGAGCCTGTTCATTATGCCGAGCGCACACACGGCACTGCTATTTTCCCGTGGCCCTTTTCTCAAAGCGCTTGCCAAAGAGTACATGTTTCTTTTCCTTTCACCTAAGAATTACTGACTCTGCTAATTGAGAAGGAGTAATAAAAGAGTGTATGTACTGGGTGTTGCTGACTTTGTATTTTGGCCATTAGATCCTGGTACTAGAATAAAATCATCCCTGTAGCCTGCAGCACCTTCGCTATCCGGGCCCCCTCCTTCTTCACCACACCTCTCTCCTCGCCTCTCCCCACTCCGCTTCTTCCTCTTGGGTTTCTCGGTTTCTCTCCCCGGTGGCCACTGGGCCCAGCAGGCAAGTACCTCACCTGGCCCTTCCTGGCGCAGATAAGTGTCATTATGTTAGTTTCCTAATGTCTGATTCTTTCCTAATTCTCAATAGCTTACCCATTCCTTTTGTGTATATAAGATTCCTTTAAGCATCTTCCGCAGCGCTGGCTGGGTCAGAGGAGGGGGGTGCCATGGATTTGACTCTGTGCTCATCGTAGTTCTTTATTGCTCCTTCGGTGTTGAAGAATAGCTTTGTGGGGGACAGCAATCCAGGCTGGCATTTCTTTTCTCTTGAGGTTCAAATTGATCACTCTGTACCCTGCTGGCCCTTCGAGTTTCTGCGGTGAAGTCCGCAGCTCTCCTGGTGGCGTTGCTGTACGGTGGCTTGGCCTCTCTGCCTGCAGCTTCGGGGTCTCTCCTTGTCCTGCACGCTCCTCTTTTCATGTGCATGTGACAACGTTGGAGGCTCGGTCTGGCCGCGCCTGTTGGAGCTCTAAGTGCTTCTCACGCCTGAGCGTCCGTGACTTTCCCAAGACTCTGGGGAGCTTTCTGTTATTATTTCATTAAATAAATTTTCTGTGCAACTAGTCTGGATATTCCCACCCTCTTCAACACCACAAAATTCATAGGCTTGATCTTTTAACTGTGTCCTAAGGTTTTTGCTTGCTTTGGTCATCATTTCCTGCGTGTATTTTTTTCTGGAGTAGTGTCTGTGTAAAACGGCTCCTCAGCCTCGTCTTGGAGTTATGAAATTCTGGCTTCAGCTTGTCCCTGTCTATTGGTGAGGATTTTCACCGAGTTTTTGGTTGGACTTACTGTGCTTTTGATTTTTAGAATTGCTATTTGTTTCTTTTTCAGAATCTCTCTCTTCACTGAATTGTTCCTTCATAATCTGCTTCGGTCTTTAGTTCATTCAGGTTCTTATCTGTATCCTTTAAAAAAAATTAAATCATTTATTTATCTATTTATTTATTTGGAACAGGGTCTTGCTACACAGCTGGAACTCATAGTGATCCTCCTGTCTTAGCCTCCCCAGCGTGGGGATCATAAGCATGCACTTCCACGACCAGTTCTGGGGCCCACATGGCAGGTGGTATCAGGGATCGAACCTGGGTTCTTGTGCTTGCCAGGCAGACACTTAGACCACTGAGCTATCTCCCCGGCCCAGGTTATCTGTATCCTCTCTGAAGTTAGAAGTCATCTTACAAATCAGTTTTCTGAAGCCTTTGACCTTGTATCCCCTTTGATGCCTTTGCATTCCGTTACTGGGGAACTGTGAATGTGTGCAGGAGCCAGCTGCTTTATGTTTCTGTGCTTTTTGCTTTTTCTATTGAGATAGGCACATCTGTCTGGATGGAAACCTTGCCCACTTTTATCTGAGGCTCTTTCCCAGTTTTCTCAGGGCTTGATCTCTACCACCACCCAGGGAGAGGAGAGAGGGAACCACAGTGATTTTGACAACACAAAGACAGACTAGATAACGGCACTCAACTAAATCCAACTGAAAGCAACCATACCATTAACAATTGAAAATAAATTAGCAGGGCTGCGAGATAACGTAGAAGACTAAGCACCTGCTTTGTCAAGTGCATGGACCAGGGTTAGATTCCCAGTTCCTCATGGGCTTGCTGAGCCAGCGACAGAGTCTGGGCAAGGTGGCACAGCCCTGTAATCGCAACACTGAGGAAGCTGAAAACAGGAGGATCACTATGAGTCTGAGTTATATAGTAAGACTCTACCAAATACATAAATGAAAAAAGAGAAAAAAAATTAGCTATAATAATAAAGAGTGACCTAAAAAACTAAAAATTAATGAAATTTATTAGTAATAAAAACGGAGAGGGTAGGGAAAGCAAAAAAAAAGAAGTAAAAATTTAAAAAGAAAGAATATAAAAAGATAAAGAGGAAGAAGAATTGAGATGAAAGTCTGATTAAAGAATAAATGAAGAAATACAATTAGGCAAAAGTAACACAAATTTTAAAAAAAAGCAGTAAAAGAAAAGAAGAAAAAGGAAAGAACAAAAGAAAGGGAAATGAATCCTAAAAATTCCCCATGCTTAGGTGTTTCACCAGGTAGTTTCTTTCCAGAACCGGAAAGAACCCTGCCATGTTGGATGCCTTGTGAGTCACAGCTGGGCCCTATGTCTTTCCACACCCACTGAAGAGCCCTTTGATGTGTGGCCACTGAGTCTCACCCAGGTTTTCTCCCTGGGCAGGTTCAGTCAAGGCATGCTGTCTATTTTAGGACTTCATTCCAGCCTCAGGCTTCAGGGTTTACGGGGTTCTGTGACCCTGAGCCACTACTATGCTTTGGTTCTTTGGCCCCTGGGCTTGTGGGATTCTATACTTACCCTTAAGGCAGTTAGCCTCATACCTAAGAGACACAGGGGAATGAAACTCCCAAACTGAAAGATAACTGGGCCAAGTCCCCGTTCTCTAAAACCAAAGGATGAATTTTAGGAACAACAGAAGTTAAGAACAGAATATGTTTATGGGGGGAGAGGAGGAGAAAGCTTCTCTCTGAGAGAGGGACAGGAGGGGACCCAGATAGGTTGCCCTGGAATCTGCCTTTTCTAGAGATTTTTATAGAGCAAAACCATGAGGTAAGGCAGGTCTAAGGTGGAAAACATGGGAACTCGCACATGAGGTGGGACAAATCTATAGTCAGCTAATAAGGTTACAAGCAAATGGCTCAGGTAAAATTGATTAAATCTGGGACCAAATGGGAGAAAGTTAGTCACATAGCAAGCATGCATGAATATAAAACAGGGGCTTATCCTGCAGAGGGTTGGATTAGTGACTCTTCCTGGCTTCTCCAAGGTGATTTTCAATCCCTGGTACTTATCTTTAGGGAGGTGAGCATTTGTTTGATCTTTGGTCTTGAGGTCTGGCCCATGGCCGAGTGCCGGTCTCTCCCACACTTGCAAGGTCTTGTCTTCTACACTGTCCCTGGAGGGCCTGGCCCTGTCTTACTGCCTATAACATTTCTATCTAACTCAGCTGCCTACAACTCAGGGACACACACACATCCAAGCATTCCTGCTGGTATTGGTGGCTGCAAATCACAAGGTCATCCCAAGAGGGGCAGTGGCTCTGGTGAGAAACAGAACAGCAGCACGAGCCAGAAGAAAAGCCCATGGTTACTGTAAGCTGCAAATACAGTGTGGCTGTCTTACTCTGAAGCGATTCCTACACAGCAGGCTGACCTTAGACAAGAAACCCAGTGCACCACTGCCATCTTTGAGAACACCGATCAGGAGCCATTTTAGAAAAGAGTTTAGGGCTTAACGACTGAGCTCCTCTGGGAAGAACAAGTCATAGAGAAGCCACACTTCAAGGTCTGAGGGGTCACCCTGCTGCAGTAACTAGGTGTGACATAGCCACAAGAGATAGGTGTGGGTAGGGTGCCAGGGATAGATCCCCTGAAAAGTTTAAGTAGCAGCAACTGCAGGCTGTAGAGGACACAGTGGTTGACAGCACTAATATAGATAGTAATATAAGGACCTACAGGACCACAGACCTTCACTCACCTGAACCTGATTCATGTCCCATGGCCAACCCCTCCGACTTTTGTCCTACGCTGACACTGAATAGAGATAGAAATGAGAATGACAGAGATCCTTAGAAATTTCCAGAGTTCCAAAGCAGGATGCCAGGATGCATGCTGGTATGACCTACATATGACCTTTCTTCACTTGGAGCTAGCCTTAGATAAGAAAGGTTCCTACATATAGACAGCATTTCATGCATCCATTATAACAGAATGAATTATGGGAAAGGATGCGCACAGTAGATGCAGCTGACATGACTCAGCATTTAGCAATCATGCTGTCAGTCATCTTCTGGAAAACCCAATGGGAGATGCCCCAGGCATGGCACATGTGAGACCATTTGCTGTGAGCGACCTTCTCCCTTTAAATGTCATTAAGGTCAGTTGCTTCTTGCTCTCCCTTGTGTTCACTGTCCTCCTTCAAGCACGGAATTCAGTGGTTGTTTTTGTCACCCACCAGCACCAGTGGGAAGGTGCCTCTGCTTGGACCTCTGCACATCTAGATGTAGGGGTAAAGGGCTCAGGAGGAAACGTAGACCCTCAGAAGCCCATGGGCCTTTGGGGAGCACTTCTCTTTCTTCTTGCTAAGCAGCCATTTTCCAGGTGTCTCCATTCCAGAACCTAGGGTAGCTGTGATCTAATGCAGCAACTACTCCAGCATCTTGAAGCTCCTCCGAAATGGAGAAACTGGGGCACACAGGGGATAAGGGGCTCCAGACAGTCAAGTAGTGGAGTCTGTTTTTGAACTCAACAAATCCTCCTTGAAGCCCACGCTTTTGTCCACCCTGCCATCACAGCAGAAAACGACCTCTTGTTACTTCTCTTCTTTGTCTTCACTCCTTTCTCACTGAATTCTTTCCTCTGCCTCAACTAAAACTAGGCCCAGGACCTGTGCCTCCTCAGCCCAGAGGTTCAACTATAGATCCCTTTCATGACAATGAGGGCTGTGTATATTTTTGAGATGCTACAGAAATAGCTACCCTGTGTTTCATAAGTGTCATTATTATTTTATTACATGAGACTAATACTTCACACTCCTCACACACTTTTTTTTTTCTTGTCTTTTTTGAGACAGGGTCTCGCTATGCAGTTCAGGCTGACCTTGAGCTCACTTTCGTAGTCCAGGCTGGTCTCGAACTCACATCGATCCTCCTGCCTCAGCCTCCCAAGTGCTGGGATTACAGGCGTGCGCCACCACGCCCGGCTCACAGACTTATTTTTATTTGATCTTCAACTCTAGATGTTCAAAATCAAGTTTACTATATTTCTCTCCAAGGACATTGAGACTCCTTGATCTTTGGGGACTCTCCCAACCTCCTGTGCTCAAATCTGGGTCGCATTTAACTGCTCTTTCTTCTGTAGCCTCCCCATCTGATCTACAGACCCATTTGCACCAAGATTTTGGGCCTTTTCTTTCTTCTTATGTCTTTAAAGTTCCATCCCAAGAATGTCACTCACCTACTTCAGAAACCTTCAGTTGTGTTCTACTATAAACCAAACTGAGCACAGTGTCCTGACTGGAACATTAGGATTCCTCATAACTCATCTTTACCTTCCCTTTCAGCATTAAATTAACTCACTCTGTGTACCTTATGCTTGTTCACATTAGATAGAATCTTTAAGCAAAGGAAAACACTGACGAGCTTCAGAGAGATGAAATTACACAAGTTTTTTGTCTTGTAAGTGTCAGATTTCTCTTCATGAATGACTTCAGAGTAATTTAATACCAAAAAAAAAAGCCCTTATAACAAGTAGCTGCCCAACTCACTTCTCTTACTTAAGAAAAGCAGTTCATAAAAAAAGAGAAATTCATGTAACTGTTCTCATAGTCAAAAGTTAAAGAGTAATCTCCACATGTTGACACAGGCAGAAGCTCCTTTATCTATGTGACAGATGAAAAGGAAAAAGAGAAACTTAAGGGAAATGGCTGGGCTATTAAAATTGTGGAAAATCCTGTTGAAAAATTCTCCCTTGTCCTAGTAAAGGGATGTGCTCCCAAGTAACATATCAGTGAGTCAGAAGGAACACGGTCACTGTGTCCTGCTCTATAAACGAGGTACATAGCCTCGAATGGCAAAAACAATAAAAAAAAAGGCAATAGCAAGTTTTACCCTTAGATTTTGATTTACTTAAGAATTTACTTATAGCTGGATTTGGTGGCGCATGCCTATAATCCCAGCACTCTGGATAGTTAATGCAAGAGAATTCCAAACTTAAGCCTACGCTGGTCAATTTAGGGACTTCGAGAGTCTCTCTCTCTCTCTCTCTCTCTCTCTCTCTCTCCCTCCCTCCCTCCCTTCCTCCTTCCCTCCCTCTCTCCCTCTCTTTCTCTCTCTTTGAGACAGTGTCCCTATGTGTAGCCCAGGCTGGTGTTAGACTCATAACAATCTTCCAGCTTCAGCTTCCCAGAGGCTGGAACTATAGGCATACACCACCACTCTGGCTTTTTTTTTTTTCATTTTAAAAGAGATTGGGATATAGCTCAGTGTGACAGACAGCCCTGGTTCAACTACCAATAATACACACACACACACACACACACACACACACACATGCACACACACAGAATTTATAAATTGTCCTTAACCCTAATTTGGGTAATAGCACTAAATTCTATTTTTTTGACAAAAGCAAAAATTACCTTCTTTTTTCATGTAGTAATGAAAAAGAAGACAAAAACAAATACCAAGAACAAAGACAGAAACAAAACAACATAGAATATTACAAATGGTACAGAATTTCAAAACAAGAATAGGAAATTAACAATGGTTGCTATATTACTTATTTTTATCATCAAATTTGCTGCCAAGTTTACCAGATACAGGTGTGTAAGGTTGAAAATTACCTTCCTTGATTAGGATTAATCCTGGCAGTTTTCGTCACACCCCAAAGGCCCCAATGTGCCCCCTGGTGGCCACCCATCATAATTGCAGATTCACACAACCCCCGCCTTGGGAGGCCAAAACTTCACTGCGTTCTCAGTTCCCATTGCCACTGCCTGCATACTGCTATTTCAGAGTTCCATTAGGTCTAATTTAATACGTGCCTTTCAAAAATTGCCACCATCTGGACAATGCCTGATATTCTGGTAGAGCTTTATTTTTCTATCACAAAAGCACTGGGAGAGAGAAAGAAAACTACTCTTCAGGGTGTCATTCGCAGCTTGCTATATTATAGGGTCATTCTTGGTGTGGATAGTTCAGGACTCTGCTAGAGGGAATTTACGGAGAGTAAATCCAAGGCCTTCGGCAGAAATGTTACAGCGAAGCTCCCCAAATGAAGAGGGTGGGTGGACCAAAGGCAAATGCTGTCCACCTGAATGTCCCCACCTCCGCCCCCACAAGTACTGGGGATTAAACCCAGAGCTTTGCACTGAACTACACGCCAAACTTTATTTGATTTTACTTTATTTTGTCTTATTTTATTTTTAGGGCATAGAGTGGCGTTTCATCTCATTTTGAAACAGTCTCTAAAACACCGCATTCCTGGGCTGCTCTCAGACCTGTGTGATCTTCCTGTCTCTGCCTTCCCGGGCACCAACATACCTGGTGATTGTTTTCGATTTTGAAGTCTTGGTCAGGCTCAAGAAGATGTAGCGAAGACATGTTGCTGACAAACAAAAAACAGCTTAAGAGGAACATAGGCAGCAGGACAGGTGGGACGGTGGGGGCCAGAGGGACCTGCGAGACCACACCCTGAACATCCCACTCGATTCTGAAGCCACTTGTGCTGAGAAATTTGTTCAACCCAATTTTCAGCGTGTGTCACTGAAATGTTGTGATTTTTCGCCTCAGGCTGGAAAAGCTTTGTGACCCCGTTATAGTTAAACACATGCCAACGGCTAAGTGATTTCTCGACTTCCTTTAGGAAAAAAGAAAACACACACACATACACACACACACACACACACACACACACACACACAGAGTAAAACCTAGGTCTTAGGAAGCCAATCTAGTGTTAATGTTAAGAAGGTCTTTATTATTCTCAATGACTAGACTGAGAAAGAATCTACGAGCGCTACTTCTTCTCTAAGAAGAGAAAGATAGTTGTGCCAGTGATATCAAGACACAGAATTTGGGCTGGTGCTTACGACTCCGATTCCAGCACTGGCCCCTGGCCGGGCCCTGCAGAAGGTGATACCCAAGGGGTATCTGCGCTTTGTGCTGGCTCATTCCAAGAGAGAAAAAGAAATTGTAGCGAATGCCTGGCTATCATTCTCTTGATCTGAAGCATTTGAGAGCCTTCATTTAGAAGTGTGCCTTGGGGGGCCAGCAAGACAGCTCAGTGGTATAAAGCGCCTGCTTAGGAAAGCTCAGGCAACTGCAGGGACTGCGGTTCGATCCCCAGCACCACATGCTGTGCCAGCCCCACCACCAGGGCAGGCTGAGCCAGCCATGAAATAAATAAAGAAACAAACAAGCAAACAAATAAATTTAAAAAAAAAAAAAAAGAAGAAGAAGTGTGCCGTGGGAAGGTTTTCCTGCGTCACTTCCTCTTCAGGGGCAAAGTTGGCGAACCTTCCACAGCCCGGCTCTTGGCTGAACTTCCGCCATGATCTCTGAGAGATTGTTTGCAAAAGGAAGTGACGCTGAATTGCACCCCATCGTCTTCTCAACCATCTCCTCTACTTTAAATGGGCAGTGGTTTGGCTTTCCGGAGGTAGAAACCTATCTTTCACACATGAGCTCCACTCTTATTACCTGGGGCTCATGGTCCCGCATGACAACTGCTAGTCACGAGTGGTTCTGGGGTCCCCCAATGCGGCTGACCTGGACTGCAGTGCACCCCATAACACTCTCTGTCAATGCATTCCTAAGACAATGTCTCCCTGTTTGCATTTTACATTGTGCACACACTCAAAGGATACTATTTTTAACCTATTGGGTCAAGTAAAACACTACTGAAATTATTTCCATTTGTTTCTCTCCTCCTTAACTTAAGATGCCTCCTATGAGTCTCAACCCTGCTCCCCATTAGAATCACCCTGAGAGCTCTGAGCAAGTGTCTGATGTCAGCCTCTCACCCAGATTACTTCTATCAGGGTGTTGGCGGCTGGAGCTCAACACTGGTATTTTTTACTGTTTTGAAATTTCTCCAAGTGACTCTGTCGCAAAATCAAACTGGAGAACGGTGGCTGTGAGCTGCAATTCTCTGCCTCTAATGACAACTCCCCCGGGTGAAAAGTTCAGAGTTGTTTTCTCCTGTATAATCAACTTTGTTCTGATCTATTTCTCCCTAAAGAAACAATGAAATGTTTTTCGAGTCAGGCAAGTTAGAACTTTGTTTTATTTTTTAACCGAGTTCACATGGATGTAGTACATTGCCAGGACTAGAGGGAAAAGTGCATTGAATTTGGGGTTGCGAGGCTGATGAGTAACATGTCCTCTTTCCCAGGCTTCTTAGCCCTGCCTTTGTCTTTTTGGGAGCATCTGCTTTGTCCCTCCTAATAACTCAGAGGCGTCACAGTGCTTCTCGGATTGAATGTGCCAGCAGGTCACCTGGGGAGCTGGTTCCTCTGCAGGTGCAGGCATTGATGCAAGAGGCCTGGGATGTGGAGATCCTGCACGCCTCAAGGGGGTCCAGCAGACGCGGTGCTCTTACCTATGGGTCACTCCGTGATGAGCAAGGAGTCAGAGATCGGGAGTCAGCTCAGACCCACCTGGTGAGGGAGCTTGAGGACTGCTAACCTGTCAGGCACAAGAATGTCAACACACAGACTCAGTTCTCTGTAGTGAACACAAAGCAAACTTTTAAATGAAACTACTCAGATTTCCCATGATAGCTCTATGGGACTATATCTTCTGTATATATAAATTGAGCTTCCCAAGAGTATGGCAGTGCCTTAGTCACATCTATGCCACCTTAGTCCATCCCAGGGGCTGAGGAGGAGCACGTAGGCTCACAGAAGAGTCATGGAGGGGTGTCATCTCCTCATCTCTTTGCCTCTATCAACAGGAGTCAAGACTACATCTGTGTTATTTAGAGGAACAGATTTAACACAAAATATCTGCATGACCATCCAAGGGATTTATTAGGCAGGCCCACAAGACAGGACGTAGAAGAGTCCTCAGGGCCATCTACCAGAACAAAGGTAGAAGAATCCAAAACGGCCACCTGTGGAAGTGGAGGATCCAGTCAAGGGGGAAGGCCTAGAGCAACCACCCAGCGTGAGTCTGTGACAGAGAGCGTCTGTGTTGAAAGGCTGAAGGGTCTGAGCCAGAAGCCTGCAGGAACTGACAATGACTATCGAAAGGACTCTTCTAAAGGAAAAGCAAAAGGCCGCCTTCCTCTCTCCCTTTTCATTTCTCCAGGCTGCAGGCCCATTGGCCGGTGCCGCCCACAGCCGGGGTGGCGCCGGCCTCCTCAGCTTGTGGCCTACATGTCAGTCATCCGCCGACACTCCCTGGGCTTTGCTACCCTGCTAGGCGGGTGGCTCTTACTCAGCTCAAGTTGACGTAGCACAGATAATGATTCAGCACCCTAGAGCCTCGCTGCTTCCTGGCCCTCCTCACCAATCCAGGTGCCATCCAGGGCTCATCAAATTGTGCTTCACGTTTTCTGGCTCTGTGGTCACAGGAGCCCAGAATCCCAAGTCACCCTACTCTTCCCACTCTCTGCTCATCCTAAAGCTTCCCATGTGCTTCATTTCCTGGGGCTCCCACTGCGCTAAGGGTTTCTCTGTACTCACTGGACATCAGAAGAGGGGGAGAGTAGAAAAATATCTGAGAGGAATTTTGTAGGCCTGGACACTGGGCACACCTCCTCCACCCACATTCCCTCTGCCGGGACCGGCTCATGGCCCTATTGCTCCAGAAGGAATAAAAATGTGGCCCCACCAAATGTGGTAGCAAACATTCCTCCACCACCCATACCTCGTTCTCCTCCACCCCATTCTCTGATCACTCATCTGCTAAGTCTCCAGCTCATTCCACCTTGTACCCCAATTCCAACAAACCTTCAAGCCACAGAGACCCCAGCCCCCACACCCCTAACTCTCCACCTTTCAATGCCTGCTTCACCTTGCGGCCTGCTTCCGCTCCCTTACATCCAATCTCCATCTCCTTCCCCTTCTCCAGCTTTGTGACCTGGCAAATCCAGCAAACTCCGCACACATCCAAAAGCTATACACGGTTGGGGATAGACTCACAACTATGCTCGCCCAGCCTCACCCTCCAGATGACGGGCACCAGTGAGCTCCCTGGTGACTGGAGGTGTTTCCAGGTCCAGGGACTCCCCACACCCTCGATATCCATGCAGCACGTCATTCACGCTTGGGCCTCTGACAGCCTCTCCCCTATCCATACCTTCAGGAGCGAGCTTGCTTTCTATTTCAGAGAGAAAAATCAATCCACAGACTCACACCTCCAGCCCCGCCAGCATCAGCATCCACACCGGCTGCCTCCAACCCACCGTGGTACCCAGGGAAGGCCAAGCCCCAGGTGCACAGGGCACTAGCTCGTCCCTCACCTACTCTAGCGCTGCTTCTGCAGCTTTCCACATCGAGGATCCCTCATCCCATTGAATGTTCTCACTGTCACATGAAAGCGTCATTAGTATCATGCCTATTAAAATGCAAAAATCCTTTCGACCCAGTTCCCTGTGAACTAATGTTTTGTTCCTCTTCTCCATCCCCAGTTCCTCCCCTTCCCTTCTGCACTAAGCCCACCCAAGCTGGCTTTAACTCTGTTGCTCTCACTGGAGTAACGGCCTCCCGGCGGCTGAATCCTCCCCTTGGGACAGCAGCCCCTGGCTGGCATTTCCTACCACACTCCTCCTGCTCACCTCATTCCGCCTGCTGCTGCTCCCTGCCCTCCGGGGCTCCCTAGGCTGGTTTGTGCCCACTCCCAATCCCATCCATCTCCTCCTATACCCACATCCTTAGCATCTTGAGGAGATAAACAGCTCCATCCTTTCGCTTTTCCTCTCTCACTTCACTGGGCCTCTTGGTGACAGTGACTTCATCCAGTCTCTGTTTTCTACAGTTTCTAAGAAATGGGAGCAGTAATACGGTGAATGCTGCTGCCCAGTGCCCTCCAACAGAACAGAGGCACTGAGAACACACAGTGTGTCCGCATCCCCCTCACGTCCTGCGTCTGGTACCACACAACTTCCGGCTCTCCCCAGAGTCATGAACTAGAAACACTTCGGCTCCACTGAGTCTATGGGGACAGCCTGGAGAGTGCAGCCGAAGTCACCCAAGAAAGACTTCCAGAACTGCTTCAAAGGCGCCAGGGACAATGGGATCAGGGTGTGCAAAGCAAAGGGGAGGGTCTTGAGAAAGACTAATGCCCTGTGTCCTTTACTGTAGTAAGTTCTTTGCAAAAAATGAAGTACTTCACTGGGCTTTTTGATCACAGCCTGTGCTCATGGTCCCCCAGTGCTTCTCCACCCTAAAATGCTTCCCCTCACTCCAGTGTGCCCCAGATGTCTCCACTGTGTACTCCGCTCAAACCACCCAAAGCGATTTCAAAATTTCACTGCTAAGTGGCTCGGTCCGCTGGCTTCACACCTGGAGAGCATGCAAGGTCCTCGCTGGTGTTGAGGATGCTGCGGTTCTCTTGCACCTGGAGTGCTGCTTCCTGGCTCCACTGCAGGGCCCTCGGCCTGCCAGCACAGACCCTTCACCCTGCCGGCGCAGACTTTTTAGCTTCTACCACTGACCTTTATGATAGGTTCTGGCCCTGTCATGAATTGCTGAAAAATGATGGTGGTCATCCAATATGACTGAAACCCTTAAAATGACAGCTTATCTTTCCAGAGACCACCTCCTTCTTCTCCAACTCAGCCCAGAGAGTAATTTCCTTTCACCTTTCCTGCTGCCGCAGGGAAGTCCCCATTCAGCTCTCTCAGGTATATCTAAATTCCCTTCAAACTCTACCCCTGGCAAAAGGCCATAAAAGCCTCAGCCTCCCTTTGTTCAAATCCAGAAAATCCCTCATCTTCCGTGGATTCTATGTCCTCAAAGACAATAAACCTCTTTCCCTTTTTCCTTTCTTCCGGTTTCTCTGCTCTGACTCCACTGAAGGCCTATCACTTTGGACCTACCCAGACCCTCAAAGCAGGCCTGTGTGAGACACTGTCAAGGGTTGGAGACCTCCGACTGGACTCCTGGAGGACACTGCCATGGGATCCAGGCCCTCAGCTGGATTCTTTTGGTCTCTAGTGCATGTGTAGATCTCCCAAATTTTTCTGTGTTTGACTTTTTGGATGAATATTACAAAAATGATGCTATGAATTTACATCCTGTATTAAATCTATTCCCTTATGAACCCTAAGTAGGAGGCCTCCCTTTATATCTAACTTTCCACTCCCGTCACACACACACAACAGCTTTCTGTCTTACTCAATGTAAAATCCAAAATCTCAAAAGGACCTGCAGAGTCTGACATAATCAAAATATTTTCTCTGCAGTTTTGTGCCCCTTTCCTCAACTTCACTGAGAGCATCCCAATCTTAGCCATTCAGAGCGACGCCCAGCTTGCCTGAGCACCTTTATGAGGGAGGGCTGTGCTCCCCCAAGGTGACTTCTCAACCTTCTCAGTTAAAATGTTTTTAGGCCTGGGGGCAGAGCTCAACAGCGAAGCCCTTGCCCTCCAGCATGGAGCGCTAACCTAGCCACGGCGACATCGTGGGCTTCCATCCCTAGCACTGCAAAGAATAAAATTGAAATTAAGAAATAAAACACTTTTAAGTGGCATCTTTCACTCCTTTATGGGCTGTCTCTCACCACTAGACGGTAAGCTCTATGAGGCAGGGGTTTTCCCCACCATTACAGTACCCATCACAGCACTCACTAAGTGCTCTTGAATAAACTAATAAATGAGGTCATCCTCCGGTGGGCTGAGCCTGCCCAGCAGCTTGCATCCAGGAGACATTTGGTGAGTTCTCCTTGCACTAGAAAATCAAACTACTCTATGACACGCTTCTGCTTTGTATGTGTTTATGCTTTAAGAATGTCGAACACTGCCCAGCAAAAAGTGAATTTTTAAAATATAAACTGGAAGGTATGGGAGTCATTTCAGGCAAAGGAAATTTCTTATACCTCGGCATTTGCTGTTGCAGACTTTTAAGACTGACGAGGCAGTGCCACGACCTCAGCTCCCCAGCCTCCATCTGGCCATTGCTGGACTCACGTCCAACATGTATCTTCCTAGCCTGTACTCCTCCCTCTGCCTCTGCTTCTTAGCGTCCTCTTGGGCTACTCTTAATAACAAAGAGAAAAAGGACCAGAAAGAGGAGGAAGAGGTGGTGGCCATGGAGAAGGCAGATAAAAGAGGCACCAGCTTTTGTGGGCTTACATATGCCAGTCTGAGGCTGGCCAGCGTAGCCTTGCCGTCAGCTGCGATCTTTCTAACCGCAGCTTGGAACCTATCCCAGTGTTACTGTGCTGGAATCTCCAGCCACTGGGCTCAGGTATACGTGCATGGTTTGGGTTCTCGGTGGACTGTTCTGATGTGTGGCCAGATCTGAGCAACATCACACAAGGCATTTTGTCTGGTCTCATTTTACTTTCTAAACACCCAAAGCAACAGGCACTTTGTCTACATGTGACGGACAATGAAGGCAAACTGCAAGAAGAGAAGAACCTGCTGAGGGTCACTTGGGAAGTGACAGTACTGAGGCTCAAGTTCAAGCCCTCCCACACTGCACTGTCCACCAGCACAGACCACACCAAGTCCTAGTGCCCCAGTGGGGCAGCTGTCCCAGGTCCTCTGGCATCAGTCACTCCCCAGAACTTCAATAATGCCCATGGATCAGCATCCCAAGGACTGTCCACTGGATAGCAAGGAGGGCCAGCCATCCTGCCTGCTGTCCCCATGCCCCAGTGCTTAGTGGGAGGTTCAGACCCCAAACACAAGCCCTCCTTCATGGGCTGTTGCTAGATAGAGTTATGGCTCTGCTTTGCTGTGGCAGATGGTTCAGGCAAAAGTGCTTATTTCCTTAAGGTAGAGAGCATCCTTACCCTGGATTCCACCTTCTGGCTCTCCATTCTCCATACAGCTGTGATCCTTCATCTTGTGGAACCTTCTAGCATATCCCAGACTGAGGCCTCACATTTTACCCATCTCTTCATCCATTCCTCCACAATGTATTTACAAGCACCACTTTGAAGAAAAATAGGAAGGGTCAACAAGCAGGAGACAAGCACCACCACCACACCCAACCCCCTATCCCCACCCCCAAACCCCTGTGACAGGCTGGCCCCGAAAGGCTCTGCTGCAGTAGGCCTATCTACGTGGGCACCACAGGATGTGGCTGGGCCAAGTGTGAGAACAGTGACCAGAAGTGCGGTGGACAAAGAAGGGTCAGGAGGCCATACCTGCTGGGCAGGGCAGAGCCCCAAGGGACAGTGGCAAAGTGGCTTCAGGCACAGGTTGGGTCAGTGTGTGGTTTCCTGAAGAACAAGTACCATCTGCACATTTTCCCAAGTGATGCCATGGGTGCACTACCTGACAGAACAATGGACATCAAAAGGGAGCATTGGGGAGAGACAGCTGGGCAGGAAGGAAGCAAAATAAAGCTATAGACCTTGGCAAACCTCATACAAAAGAGAAACTCTGGAACTGTGCTGTCAAAAGCAGGTTCTCCCCATTCTTCTACCCACCCTTTTGGGCACTTTTCAGGCACTGGGAACCCTGTGGTGAATAAGAAATGGAGCAGTGAGTAGATGAGATCGATTAGCAAAATAAGCGCCTGCTTAGGCAAGCACAGGGACCAGGGCTCAATCTCCTGCACCACCTGTGGCAGGAATCCTTTACTGCTCCATTTCTTTTTACTTTTCTTAAAATTTTATGTATTTGGTACAGGGTCTCACTATGCAGCACTGAACCGGAACTGAACCTGGGCATAGTGGTAGCTGGGCATAGAGCTTAATAGCAAAGCCCTTGCCCTCTGGCATGGAGTGCTAAACTAGCCAGGGCAAGACCCTGGGCTTCCATCCCTAGCACTGCAAAGAATAAAGCTAAAATTAAGAAATAACACACTTTCAAGTGGCATGAAATAAAATACTTTTAAGTAGGCCCTGTTCGGGCATAGTGGCATACTGGCCCAAGCCTGTAATCCCAGCACTGGAGAGATTGCAAACAGGAGGATCACTACGACTCCAAGCTGCATAGTGAGACCCTGTACCAAATACATAAAATTTTAAGAAAAGTAAAAAGAAATGGAGCAGTAAAGGATTCCTGCCCCAATATCCTGACCAGAACTCCTAAAACAATAATAGTATGAGGAAAACCAATGGAGGTAAGGAGGCATAGCACATCCATCGTATGCTGTGTCCTTATTTTATGCCCGGAGGGCTTCTGAAGACCCTTGATTCAAATCCCCTCACAACACTAGCTGGTGGGATCTAGAATGATGCCCGTTTTACAGATGAAAGGACTAAGATCCAGAAAGGTTCACTGATTTCCTCGGGTTGCACAGCTGGAAGAGTGGGACTTAGCTTCAAAAAAACCTGAAGAATTCGAAGGGATGCAGACCCTTCCAGGGTGGCCTTGTCATTCCATTATAAGATCTTGAATATCTAGACCTTTTATAGAATCCATAAAATGTAAATTTAGAATTGTTATGATGTTTTCTTTTCTCTTCCATCCTTTCCATTATAACACAGAGCACTGATTCACAAAACCACGCACAGTTTAATGAGGCGTTAGAAGCAAAATACCTCAGCAAGCACTGTGCTTGTCAAGAAATAGAACTCTGCCTGCCACCCCCAAAGTCCCTTGAAGCGTCCTACCCTGGTCAATGTGCTTTCCTCCTCACAAAATTAACTATTCCCCTGGCTTCCGAAGCTATCTGCGTTCATGCCTGTGTGCGCGTTTGCAGCGTTAGAACCCGAGCACGCTTCCATGAACGAGACGGGGCCGACTCATCCGCCTGCATGTGCAAGGCGCCCTGGAACCCTCCTTGCTGCAGTGTTCTCTTTGGTTCCTTTCATTTGCTTAACACTTCTTTGGATATTGAGCCACAGACTCCCTCGCATCTGGCCTTTGTAGATTGTCCATTTATGGGATGAATCGTCGTGTTCTTCTGTCTTCCAGATTTCCTTCAAACAGGAGCTGCGTCCAGGGAACAGGTCAGTCTCTGGTTGGAGGTTTAGCAAGACTGTGGGTTCTTCCATCGCGCGTCGTGTGACGTCTGTTGTCTCTCTCGTGATGGCAACAGCTGCCGATGCTCACTGCCGCGACCATGCAGTCAAAGCAAGCTGCAAGGTGGAGGTGCTCCTTCATTTTCTTGACATTTATTTTTTTTTCTTCCGCAAGAATAAATTTATATAAATAGGCCTTCTCTTGTCTACTTACCCCTTACCTCATCTCCTCGTAGTTGCAGGCATTTGATTCGGGGAACATGTGTAGATACTCAAATCTTCAGATGCGAAGTTCCCTTACAAAACACATGGAGTTTGTGCAAAATCTATGCAGTGTTCTCAATAATTTAAGTCACCTCTACATGACTTATGATACCTAATACATGGCATGTAACTGCCATGTAAGTAGTTGTTACATTCCACTATTTAGAGATTAATAAGAAAAAAATTTTTGTATAGATTCAGTACAAATGCAGCCCTCCTTTCCTAAACAGAATTTTTTTTCGTTTTAGTGGTTCCAGGGATCGAACTCAGAACCTTGCTCTTGCCAGGCAAGCACTTATTCCAACCCATATGGTTTTGATCCACAGTCATTTGCACCCATAGATGCAGAACCATAGAGAGAGTGCTGGCTATATCATCATGAGACCATAGATTGTAACTTATTTGGTGGATTTCAATACATGTTTTACCATTTTTGAAGCTCCGATTTTCCTCTTTGGCCACAAGGTCCCTCTTGAGGCAGACTTGCAAGTGCTTTTGACCTGGTCCTGGGCAACTTCCCTATTACCTGACACGACAAGATGTTCCAGACGCAGCTTGGTACACTGGCCACCCCGAACCTAGAAATACCCATTTCTCGAGTTTCTTGTGGTTAAAGGTGGTATTTCAAGGCCACATCTGGACAGTAGGGATCCCTGTTGCTTCAGGGTTGGTCATCATCTCTAGGTCTTGTGGTAAACACACAGGTGCAGAGCACACATACCAACATATGTATGCCATGTTCAGCAAAAATAAGGTCTGTTGTTGTTGAAACAATATACCATGTCCCTCACTTCACTAGCCTGGACTCCTGGGAGTGTAGCTCCAGAGGGGCTATTAGGTATGTACCTCATCTTGGTATTTTAAAGTTTTGAGAAAGAATGGAAGCAGTTCTTCAATTCAAATTTAGGAACCCAGCTCCTGTCTGGTATTATCTATTTTCTTCTATCTCATGCGTTAGTTCAGATTGTCCAGCACCACTTTGTGGCCTACTTATGGTTTTCAGCTGCCAAAACATCATCTAACGGCCTACTTC
>PVKN010008448.1:0-25146 GCA_004027915.1 Capromys pilorides
CCCCCGCCCCAAAAAGTTCTATATCACTACCTCACTAGTCTTTAGGAAAATGCAAATCGAAACCACAGTGAGATGCACTCATTTTGGGGGTGTCTGCATATGCTGAGCACATGCAATCACGTGACTGTCCCCAGACCTGGATTTGAGATCTGGCAGTAGAGGGTGGCAGTGACTGTGCCATCTATGCATGTGTCTCATGGGTTAGGCGGCACACAGGATGCTCTCTTTCCAGGAGCCTGTGGGCCAGGGGCTGAGAGCAGCTTTGCTGGCACCCACAAGAGTCCCATCACCAGGCCTAGGGCTGTGCACTGGGCTGTGTCCCTGATGCAGCCCCCTGGGGTCTGCGTCATGAAGCAGTCTTTCTCTGTATGTAAGGCTGGGATGCAGCAGAATAGTGAGGGTGAAAATGGGTAGAGGTCTCCAGGCTCCTGGGCAGAAGGCCAGGCCATTGCAGACCCCGCCCCCTACTACACTCCAACAGGAAGTTCTACCTTGCCCAAAATAAACCAGACTTCATCAAAATTAATAACTTTTCTGTTTCTTTTTTTTTTGGTGTGGTACTGGGAATTGAACTCAGGACCTGCACTTGCCAGGCAAATGCTTATTCCACTGAGCTATCTTCCCAGCCCCTCTTTCTTGTCTTTGAGAGAGGGTTTCCCTATGCAGTTCAGACTGGCTTTGAGCTTACTTTGTAGCCTAGGCTGGCCTCGAACTCACAGTAATCCTCCTGCCTCAGCTTCCTAAGTGCTGGAATTATAGGAATACTCTACCTGCCCAGCTTCTGTTTCAAAGAGTATTTACAAACAAGAAAAAGACATCCTACAAAACAGGAGATTTTCATTAATAATAACATCTGATGCTGGAAACTTGTACCCAAAATACATAGAGATCACCTACAACTCAACAGCAAATGGCCAATAAGCACTGAAAAGGACGTTCAATATCACTGTCATTAGGGGAATGCAAACCCAGCCCACCAGGAGCTATAGGACTCCATAAGCACTGGGATGACTAAAAAGACGATAGCAAGAGCTGACAGGGAGAAACTGGAGCTCTCGCAATTGCTGGTGGGAACACGCCGTGGCAGAGTGCTGTGGAAAATACGGCTTCTCAAAAAGTTAACCCATCAAGGATGATAGACAAAACTGAATCCCGATACTTGGAGGCTAAGATGGGAGGATCACAAATTGGAGGCCAGCCTTATTAATAAGAGCTTGTCTTAAAGTAAAAAATGAGAAGCACTGAGGATGTGGCTCAGCACCTCTGGATTCAATGCTCAGAATAATCAACTGACCAATCAATCAATCGATCAAACTATATGATGGAGCAATCCTACTCCTAAATATATACTTCCTAAAAAGGAAAATATATCTATAATAAAACATTTCATCATAGTAGCCAAAAGGTAAAAACAATACAAACGTCCATAAATAGATAAATGAATAAACAAATGTGTAGTCAAACAACAGAAAATGGTTCAGCTGTAAGAGGAACTGAGTTCCGATACCTGCTGTGATGTACTTGTTAAGTGACAGAAATTGGACACAGAAGGGCACATGTTGTGTGACTCCACTGGAATGTGCAGAGTACACAAATGCAGGGATTGAAATCAAGGTGGTGGCTGGCAAGGCCCGGCGTGAGGATGGGGTACAGTGGCTTCTTTTGGGGAGACTCGGCTGTTCAAAACCCCACTGTGGCAATGGTGGCACAGCTCTGTGAATACACTGACAACCCCTGACCTGGATACTTTCCAGGGTGAATCATGTGGCATGTGGCTTACACTGCAAAACAGCTCCATGAACCAAAGCAAACAAAACCTTCCTCTTATGCTAAGATTTAAGAACGATTAAATGTGGGGAGTACGGAAAGACTTGGTGACTATGTGACGGAAATGACATGGGCCACTGCTAAGAGGTTCTACCACAAAGGTCCTTTCCAGTGTCCAAAAGGTCAGCTTTCTGCTCAGGCAAAAAAACTTTATGTTGGAGGTACTGGAGACTTTAAGGCCAGCTTCTGTTTCTATGGCTTCCATGGTGACACGATGACACTGCCAAGGCCATCTTTGGTCAACTTCCTGAACAGAAGTTGTGTGCTGTGTGGATAGCACAAGGTACACACCTACGTATACAGACGCACACACACATGCACATTCCCAACACACTGCCTCACTACTGTGGCACAAAGATGTGCTGTCTCTATGGCCCAGGGTGACAGCCTCCTTCACAAAAAAGAAGACCCCAGTGAGATCAAGGATGGGGTCAAAAGATGTGTGCCCCTTCCTTTTCCAAACAGCTGGGCTGTGGACCAGATTGGACACTTTCTATGCTCTTGCCCTGCACCCTCCCCTCAAGCAAGAGGTGGAACAACCACAGCCCACCGTGCAGGTGAAAAGGTGGGGGCTATGACAGATGGGGACTTGTCCAGGCTGCATAGCTCTAAATGGGAGGGTGGTGCCCCCCTCACTCAACCCAATACCGGCTGCCCCAGGGAAAACTCCCAGCATATGGAGGAGTCCGGTAAATACCCACTGAAGAGATAAGCGGCTTCTTAAGTAAACTCTGGCCCGCTTCCTCTCAGTTTGGTCACTAGTCACCTCTCTTTCATCTCAGTTTCTAAAACTATAGGTAGAAATGGAGCTACCCATCTGCCCAAACTCTGGCTTAGACGAAAAATGTCCTCATCTCCTCAAATTCATGTCAACCTAGAACCTCAGAGCATGATGTTTGGAAATAGTCTATGAGGTGTGAGTGGCTTGATGCTGTCCTAGGCCAAGAAATGGTTGAAGCCACCAGAAGGTAGAGGTTACGGGAAGGCTCCCCGGCCCAAGAGCCTATGGAGGGAGTACTGCCCTGCAGCACCTCGGCCTTCGCCTCTTAAATTGTAGGAACACATGTCCAGTTTTTTCAAGACACCTAGGTCGTGGTTCTTTGCCATGACATCAGGAAGTGACTACAATTGAGGTGCCAGGAAGCTAGAGGGGAAATGTGCAGCCCAGAAGGCCAGGGTCCCTGTAGGAGTCTCTGAAGGTCAAGATGGGGTGCAGAAGGCATGGTGAAGAAGCCAGGGCAGGGGCAAGGAGGCCTTCCTCCCCGGGTCATAGGAAATTGGACTGTGTAAAAGCCCCCTGCCCACTCAGGCCGACCCAGCACGCCCGCCTCAGCAGCTCCCTCTGGAGGCTCCAGGGGGCACTTCCCATGCCTCCCAGGCCTCCTTGGTGGTCCATGGCTTGAGGCTGCATCTCTCCAATCTCTGTCTCCATCATCCCCCTGTCCTCTCCTCCTCTTATAGGGACAGCAGCTCTGTAATTGGGGGCCACACTGTATCCAGGATGATCTTGTCTCAATATCCTTATCTAACTACATACACAAAGACCCTAGTTTCAAATCAGATCATATCTGAGGTTGCAGGGGATCTGAATCAGGGGACCTGTGTTAGCCACCTGAGTAAGCACCATTATGGCTTTGGGACTGAGCACAGCCTGCCACCAGAAGGTAGAGGTTACAGGAATAACCTGCTGGGTAAACAGGAATGCCACCTGCTGGTCCCCTCCTGTCCCCTCAAGGGTCCTCACCACCTCCACCTGCACAAGCCTTCAGTCTCCAGGCCCCTCCCCAGTATATGACTGCAGAAGGTCACCCCTACCCGGCCTGGCCACCTGCAAATGACCTTGACTTTTGTGTGTCTGTGAGAGTTGGGTCCTGGGGGTTGGGGAAGGGGTATAAGGTGAGGAAGGGTGGAGAGCACCTCGGCCCTAACCCAGCACAGCGGACTTCAGAGGAGGTAAGAGCTGGGGTGGCCAGGAGACCTCAAAGTGCTCCACATGAAAAAGGCAGACAGTTACTGCTCCAGACAAAATGGCTTCAGGGCCAGATGAACACCCATGGACAGATGCCTTGGCATCTGTAAGGGGAGAGGATACCACCAATTCTTGAGGTTATCGTGAGGACTCAAGCAGGTAGCATGTCTCAGGCTCAGGGGACCTGGACTGCTGTCATCACAGGGTGGTGGTGATGTAAGGCCAAGGTCACTCATGGAGACGGACAGGGTGGACACGCAGGGTGCAAGCGTCACAGCACTGGCCTTTGGGTGAGCATCCCCAGACAGCACTTTAGGCCTTTGCACTGTAGGTTTTAGGTGAGAATGGAGGAATGAACTCATTGGTCTAGTCCAAGTCTACTCCCCAGGGTCACCGACCCTGGGAGCCCTCGGCCATGCTGATGGAGGAGGCCGCCTGCCCGGCACAGGTGCGGCTCGGTCACGCCCCACAGGAGCAGGCTGTGCTCAGATCATCCAGCTCGCTGCCTATATTCGAAGCCACCCTGGTCACTGCCAACCAGTCCTACAAGCAGTGCTGTGGTGGCTTCCTCTGAGACCTCAGTCAGCATGGACAGGCTGGGCTTCCCTAGGGCTGCGGAAGAAAGAAATGACAGTGGGCCAGAAACCTCTGTCAGTGGCCTGCAGAGCTGTCCAGGGTCCTGGCCAAGCACCTCGGCCTGTTCTCTGGCAGCCAACCCTGGCAGCACCCCTTGGTGGAGGTCTGCCAGACAAGCCAGTTGTTTCTTTTTAAACCTAACACAAATGCAGATTAGGCCTGGTGCTAGCTGTACCTGTGTCCACAGCCTTACAGCGGTGGCTAGTTCAGAGGACAGCCTCTTTCCAGCTGAGGGCAGCACAGTGGGAAATCAACTCAGCCTCCTTGCTGCTTTCCATGAAAATGCAGCTGCCCACAAGGCCTGGAACAAAACGACTGGATTCCTGGAGCACTTGTCCAGAGCCCACAAGCAGACCTGTTGCCAGCTGTCCCTATTCCTGACAGAATGTCACTTGGCAATATCCGTACTGTCTTCCTGGACATGCTGGACACACTCTATGCACCCTCAGACCGGGTGGAGAAGACCTGTGAATTCCCCTCACTGTTGAACAGCATTACTAAGGTGGGGGCCACGCACCGGGCTGTGCACGTGTGGTCCTGCGAACCTTGAACATATCACCCACGGTGACACTGCTCCCAGAAACTCTGGGTGCAGAGGCAGGGAAAACAAAGGCTGGACCAGGAGCAGAGGGAGTTGGGCCGAGCCACAGATAGAAACTGGGGCTGGGACGAGTGAGTGGCACAGCCCGGGAGCAGCAGAAACTGCTGTACGCAGACACCCTCGTGGGCCCGATCTCACTCTACAGACAGGAGTTTGGTTTGAGGGGGTGTCCCAGGGACAGGAAGGACACAGGTAAGCAAAGAGCTGCCACCCTTGCCCAGCCCTCAGCTGGCAACCACAGCCAACAGAACTCGCCACCAGGACCCTCCCAGAGGAAGCTGAGGATGGGGTGGGGGTTCAGGAGGCCGAGGACTCCTCAGAACGTGGCTGCCTCCCTCCCTGTTCCAGGCAGAGGCTTGCTGTCCACACCCGCTACCCTCCCTCCCTACACCCTGGTCCACATTACCCCCTCACCTCTGAGGGTGGCAGGATCTTCCCTCAGCCCTACCAGGAGTCTCAGGGCTTTCTAGGGCCAGATGGGCCACCTGGCAGGAGCTGAGCTCCAGCCCTGGCTCAGGGGCCACAGTTTCCCCATCTATAAGACAGGAAATAGACTTCTTTTTTGGTACAGGGTCTCACTACACAGTTCAGACCTACAGTGATCCTCCTGTTTTCAGCCTCTCCAGCACTAGGATTACAGGCGTGTGCCACCATACCCAGACTTAGTAGCCAGCTTAGCGTACCCGGGGGCAGAGGCAGCATGGCATGTGATGCTAGGGATTGAACCTTGGTCCCTGTGCTTGCCTACGCAGGCACTTAGTTTGCTGAGCTATCTTTTTTTTTTATGGGACCGGGGTTCAAACTCATGACCTTACACTTGCCAGGCAGGCACTTGCGCTGTGAAGTTATCTCCCCAGCCTGCTGAGCTATCTTGCCAACTTGAGAAATTGCCTTTTTTGTGGGGGGTTGGGGGTGGGAAATTGACTTTTCAGTGCCTTTTTGGCTGATGCTCTGAGAGGTGAGCTTATGTTCCAGATGAAAACAGTGAGGCTCAAGAGGTTCAACTGCTTGTTCATTACAGCTGGGACTCAAGCCAAGGCCTAAAAACCACGCTTTCCCCAACAGACCAGGATTCTTAAGTGTGTTGCTGCCCGGAAACAGACTGCGCCGCAACCCCCTGCTGGGGTCTACACACATCTGCTCGGGGCCCTCCACTTGCGTTTTGCTGCGATGCCTTCCCTAGACAGAGGCCCAACTCTTCTTGCCTTCCCTCCAAGGTGGGCCAGGGAGGTTGGAGGCTACCTTTAGTCACCTGTGGGCAAAGCCCAGGACCCCAGAGAGACCTGGTCTCAGAGGAAGTGGCTGTAGTGGCACTGACGCTGTGTGCCATGTCCCACAGCAGGCCTCAGGGCTATGGGCTTGTCAAAGGCTGATGGGAGTGGCAGTGTACTGTTATCCCAGCACTCAGGAGGCTGAGGCAGGAGGATCACCATGAGTTCCAGGCCAGCCTGAGCTACACAGTGAGTTCAACTGTATAGTAACACTGTCTCAAAAGGAAGAAGAAAAGGCTAATGGGAAGCGTGTGTGTGTCTTGCACACAGGCATGCTCCTGCAGACATGTCTTTTAGCCACATCCCCTAGTGTGCTGTCCTGGGCATATCGATGCCTTCCCTGCTGACACCTGGCTGGCTTCACCTCTCCGATTTAGGAGGAAGGCAGACTGGGCGCATGTGCCTGCTCACCGGAGGGAGCACAGGGAAACACTCTGGAGGCTCAGGGCCTCACAGACGATGAATCCAGCTTGCACTCAGAGACTGCACTGGGATCTGACACGCGGGATCTGCAAGGCGGGACCTACCTACAACCCCACCCAGTCCATGGTTTGACCTTCATCAAAAGATGCCACTAGGGCTGGCTCAAGGGGCAGGACGGGCTGTGCAGAGCAGAAGGAAGGCCAAGAGCTGCGGGGCATCATGGACTGCTATCAGTTATGCTCATGCGGGACATGCAGAGTGGGAGGTGGCCGGTGTGCGGAGGGGCTCCAAGTCAGAGGTGACTCTGCTCACAAAGAGCTTTGGAAGACCCCAGAGGCTGGAGGAGGAGCTCTGTGCTCCAACCCTGATTACCCACCCCAGGGGGCCAGGTGCAGCTGAGATGCTGCTCACCAGGGTTGGGGGGCTCAGCCCTGGGGCAGGAACTGAGAACGAACAGTGTGCAGTGACAAACTAGGCTGGTCCTTGAACAGGCTGAACTATTTCTAGAGTACTCAGAACCTGGGCCTGATTTAAGCTCTTCCTCTTCCCGCGCTCTAGAAATAATTAAGGAGTAAGTGGTTCAACAGGGAATTGAGTGGCGCTTCTGAAGCAGCTCAGAGCAAACGAGCCCCCAGAGAGGCAGGCGCACTGCCCCCGACCAGCCAAGCCACCCAGGGTGGGGCCTGGCTACGGCCTAGTAGCTTCCTCTAGCTCTTCCTGGGTAAGATCCGGGGCTCGTCATCCCTCTCCGACTGGGTGGGAGCTGCAAACCCACCAGGCGCACCTGGGAAAGGGAGGTGCAGGTGCTGCCATTCCTACCGCATGCTGGGGTGGTCCAGGAGACGCTGGCCCAAAGCAGGCCTCACTTGCCATTAGGGACTGAGACCCCAGTGTGCCCAGAAGACCCACAGCCAGGCTGACAGCTGTTCAGAATCAGTGTGGGAGGCGCTGAGGCCTGTGACTTGGACTCAGCTGCCAGGCTGGGCATGGGACCGGCACTGGACCAAGCAGCAGGCTGGCCAGGATGAGGATCACAGCCAAGTCCCCAGTAAGCGTGAGCAGTGGTCAGGTCTGGTGACTGGGACAGAAGGACTCTGGATCCTGGGACTCTGGACCTGTGTCTAGGCTAGCAAGGCTCTGAGGAGGAGGACTAGCAATGTCTCCTGGGAGTAGGTGAGCGTCTGGCCCCTCATAGAAACTTGTGACACTGCACACCAGCCCACACGGCGTGGACAGTGCTTGAGCCTGCAAGGTCGGCTGTAGGCCTGTCTGACCCCTCTTACCTCATTCCTTCCTGCCTGCCTGCTAGGTGGGGTGCTACGGACTGCATGTTGTGTCTCCAGATTCTGTGCTGAAGTTCTGAACCCTGGTGTGGTGGTATTTGGAGACTTGACCTTTAGTTAGAGAATAACTGGGTTTGGATGAGGTTAGGGGAAGAGTCCTCACCAGAAACCGGAAGCCACCAGACGGAAGTCTGGGATTATGACTCACTGAAAGTTGAGTTCCTGATGTTAAGCCCCCAGGCTACAGGGCTTTGTGAAGGCAGCCTGAGCTAAGATCTGGGGATGATAAGTAGTCACCAAGGTGACCAATAACACCGTCATTGTAGAGGCTGGGAATGTGGGGACAGGAGCCAGGGTGTGCCCCCACACACGTGCCTGGAATCGTGCTGGGAAGCAGGAAATCCAGCACACCTCGGAATCCCACCTGGCCCACCTTGCCCTACACCCACCTGAATCATGTACAGCTGGGCGATGCGGTACTCCTCCACGGTCATTGGCAGAGGGATCCGGTATTCCTTTATAATCATCTTGGAGTCCAGGCCTTCCCACCAGCGGGGAAATGTGCGCGGGGACTTCTAGGTGAGGGTCCTTAAATTACCATGACAGAATTCACCAAGGCCCCCTGAGAGAGAAAGAAGACAGGACAGTCACTTTTTACAGGGATGGCGGCTCTGAGAGCACAGAAGAGAAGCCCGCTCTAGGTCTCCGGCTGGAACTCTAGACTGACTCCATCCTGTGCGGACAGGACAGCGTGACCTCAAGCAAATTCTTTGCCTCTGTGGCCTCTGTTTCCTTGTTTGCTAAGCAATCCTGGAGAGCTGTGGGCAGGACTGAGAGCTGGTGTAAACTGTCCCGTGTACCGGCACAGGGAGGTGAAGGATCTAACCTGCTCTGAAAGCGGGCCAAAAAGAGTGCCATGCTCTTGTTTAACGCACAGCCCTACTAAGCTGCAGCCTCAGTCTCCCTGTGCGTTACAGGCAGGCCTGTGCTGAAGTGATAACAATGGCCAGTCCTGGGAAAGAAGGCCAGCAACACAGAGAAATGAGAAATCAGTCAGCAGGCTGGGGCCCTTCAGTGTGGGGCACTCGGTTCTGCTCAAGTCACCAGATACAGGTGGCATCTCTGTTCTGGCAGAAGGCAGTGACCTCAAGGTTGGTTTTTGTTTGATTCACATTTCATGGCACCGCTCCCATGGCTGACACTGGGCCAGGGCTCGGAGGGAAAAGAGATAAACAAGCAAACAGTGCTCATGGCAGTTTCTTGTTAAATAACAAAGAAGATATATATTTTTTGGTTTTTTTTTAAGGCCGGCTCAGCCTACCCTGGGGGTGGGGCTGGCTCAGCATGTGGTACCAGGAATCGAACCTCGGTCCCTGTGATTGCCTAAGCTTTCCTAAGCAGGCACTTTAGACCACTGAACCATCTTGCCGGACCAAGAAGATATTTTATGATTTGTACCTAAAGCAATCAAATTACAAAGATGAACAAGCAGACCTCAGTGCCCAAAGGAGACACGCTCCTAGTTAGCAAGAACACACCACCACCCACTGCCACCATGCCCTGGCGGCTGAGCCTTCACTGTATCATTTGGCTACTTCAGAGGTTCCTCTTTATTCACTGGGAGCTGACTCAAGGCTTCTGAGATGGGGAATGGCAGAACTAGGATGGCACTGTAGAGGGACCCCTCTGAGGGGGTGGTACTACATCCCCGTAATTCTGCCTGATTGGGAGGCTGGGGCAAGACGATCAGAAGTTCAGGGCTAGCCAATGTAGCAAGACAACGTCTCAAAGTATGAAAAGGTTGGGGAGGTAGCTCATCGCTCCCAGGATTCGATCTTCACTGCTGTGGAAAGACTGAGGGTGGTAGTCAGTCAGGACTCGTGGTGCCCTGGGCCACCTGAAGTGAGAGGCTGGCCAGGCAGTGTCCTCCACGGGCTCCATCAGCGCCTGGTCTGTGAGCATCACCAGGCACTAAAGACGTGGGTCCACATACTGGGCTCAAGTCTGGCTGCACGTGGAGGCCCTGGGGGACGGGAGGGACAGCCCAACAGCCCCTAGGCTGCGCGCCTGGCCAAGAGGGCATGATTGCAGAAATTCCTTACACTCATGAAGCACAGAAGAAGAAAAGCTGAGGCTCGGCAGGGAGGTGCACAGGGAAGCCTCAGGGTCTCTGATCTGGGAGGCTGGACAGATCCATCACAGGGGAGGTGCTGTGTGGCACCCACACACGTTTGTGAGGCCTCGTGTGTTCCCTCCTGGAGTGACCCTCAGTGAGCTTCACGTCAGTCCTGTTTCCTCATCTGAGTCAGGAAGGGTCAGGTCTCTCTGATGTTCCTGGAAACTCTAAGGGTTGGTGCCTCTTCCGCCTGAGGGTCCCCCCTGCTATGTTGAACCATGAATAAACAGATAAAACATAATATGAACAACTAGAAATGTGGTTGGCAGATTTGAGGAAACAACACAAAATTAAATTGAGAAGATAACAAAAGACAGATGCGAAAACAAAAGGAAATCAAGCACTTGGGAGGAGGAGCAGCCAGGAGGCTGAGACCTCACTCTAAGTTTGAGGTCGAGTTGGGCTATATAGTGAATTCGAGGCAAGCTTGAACTATATAGCGAGACTCTCAAACAAACAGCGCTAGGTGTGGTAGCTCACACTTGTAATCTCAACACTCATGAGGCTGAAGCAGGAGGATCACTCCAAGTTCAAGGCCAGCCTGGGCTACATAATGAGTTTGAGGCCAGCCTGAAATACATAGACTCTGTCTCAAAAAGAAAAAAAAAAAGTTAGCAAGGGCCAGCCAAATAGCTCAGTGGATTAAAGTGTCTATAAGCGGAGCTCTGGGGCCGGGGGTCTGATCCCCGGGCATGCCATGCAGGTTCCACCCCTGGGGCGCGCTGAGATGGCAATTGAGACTGGGCATGGTGGTGTGCCCGTAACCCCCAACTCTTGGGAGGCTGCAAACAGGCGGATCACTATGAGTCTAATCTAGTAGTGAGACCCTAAACACCCTGTAGACCCTTTCCTTAAAAAAAAAGTCAGCAAACCAAACCAAACCAAACCACAAAGGGCTAGGTGTAGTGGCACACACCTGTAGTTCCAGCACTTGGGAGACCAAGGCAGGAGGATTGATGCAAGTTTGTGGCCAGCCTGGGCCTCACAGTGAGTTGAAGGCCAGACTGAACTACACGGTGAGACTCTGTCTCAAACAAAACAAAACACCTTGAAAATAAGTAATTGGTGGGCATTAGTCACTTCCCCAGACTGGAATACAATCCCTGACACTCAGAACCTAAGGGAGCACAGGTATAACCCGGCTCCCAGAGAGCATTCAGTCCATGGCTGGCTGGCCCTGAGGCGGAAACAGCATGGCAGAAGGACCTAGCGGAGGACAAGTGCTTACTCCGTGGCAGCCAGGAAGCAGGGAGCAAAGGAAGGAGCTGGGGGACGAGACTGTGCCCTTGCAGGTCACACCCCTAAGAGCCCCCCTCTTGTGATCAGGCCTCCTTCCTAATAGCACATTCAGCTATAAATTCATCATAAATGTATTAGCTCACTTATGAATACAGCACCTATATGATCTAGTCACCTTCCAAAAGCTCCACCTTTGAACATATGAGACTATAGGGGGCTTTTTGAGATCCAAACTATGATAACGTGCTTCCCGGGCAAAATAGGATTGAACAGGAGGAACTATTCAAATATATAATGGAACAAAAAAATCTTGATAGAACTGATTAGCCAGTATCTGTGTCCTTAGAAGACTAATGACATTTAGAACATACAGATACATCCTGAAAAAGCTACTAATCTTAAACGATAAAGAAAGAACCAGAGGGCCAGTGAGATGGTTCAGTGGTCTAAAGCGCCTGCTTAGGAAAGCTCAGGCAACTGCAGGGACTGCGGTTCGATCCCCCCGGCACCACATGCTGCGCCAGCCCCAGCACCAGGGCAGGTTGAGCCAGCCATAAAAAAAATAAAGAAAGAAACAAACAAAACAAGCAAATAAATAAATAAAATTAAAAAAGAAAGAAAGAAAGAAAGAAAGAAAGAAAGAAAGAAAGAAAGAAAGAAAGAATCAGAGGCTGAGGCAGGAGGATCACAAGTTTGAGACCATACTGGGCAACTTAGTGAGACCCAGTTTCAAAATAAAAAATAAAAAGGGCTGGAGATGTGGCTCAGTGCAAAGGCCCTGCATTCAATGGCTGGTATCAGGAAAAAAAAAAAAAAAAAAAAAAAAATGTGTGTGTGTGTGTGTGTGTGTGTGTGTGTGTATGTGTAGGAAAGGCAGGAAGATGGTTCTGGAGAATCAGACTTTTGCCCAGCAACAAAATTTCAGAAACTAATGTGTAGTGTCTAGGGTTCTAAGAGAAATTAGGTATCAGAATTTTATTTATTTATTTTTATATTATGGCTGGCTCAGCCTGCCCTGGGGGTGGGGCTGGCACAGCATATGGTGCTGGGGATTGAACTGCAGACCCTGCGGTTGCCTTAGCAGGCGCTTTAGACCGCTGAGCCATTTTGCCAGCCCAGTACCAGAATTTTATAACTAGCTAAATTGTCCTTTCAGTATAACATTAACAAACATTTTTGAAACATGAATGTATGGGCTTACAGCTTACATATCCATAAAATCTTCTTTTAAAAAATTACCAAATTTGAAACCCCAATGATAACTCACAACAGATCCATCTATGCGGGTATCCTGAATTAATATATTTTGCAATCTTGGTAATTATGATTATTAAGAGTATTAAAAACCTCAACAGCATACATAAATAATATAAGTATAAAAACTGGGAGAGGAAGCATGGAGGTGGAAGTAAAATATTCTCTTTTTTTCATATATTTAATACAGGGTCTACAGGGTCTCACTATACATATTGGACTCATAGTGATTTTTCTGTTTTCAGCCTCCCAAACCCTGAGATTACAGGTACCCACAACCATGTCCAGTCTCAGTTATTCTCTCAGCATGCCCAAGGGGCGCACTGTGGATTGAACCCAGTTCCTGCATCTGCCTAAGCAAGTGCTTTAGTCTGCTGAGCTATCTGGCCAACCCTAACAAAGCTATTTTTTTTTTTTTTTGTCTTTTTGAGACAGGGTCTCACTATGCAGTTGAGGCTGGCTTTGAGCTCACTTTTTGTAGCCCAGGCTGGTCTCTAACTCACACCAACCCTCTTGCCTCAGCCTCCCAAGTGCTGGGACTACAGGTCTGTGCCACCATGGCCTGACACAAAGCTATTTTTAAATTTTTATCTTTTCATCATTTTTTTCTTCTTTAGAACCAAGAATTGAACCCAAGACCTCACACATGCCAGGCAGTCACCATGCCACTGAACTATAATGTTGGCCCTTCTTTTTTATCTTCTTAATCTTTTAGAAAATATTATCACTTATGAAGAACAAATGTTTTCTGAAATTTAATAAGTCACTTCCATTTCATTTTCTACAATTGTTTTGTTTTGGTTTCTACTGTGTAGTTTAGGCTGATCTTGAACTCACTATCTAGCTCATGCTACTTGAACTATAACAATTCTCCTGCCTCATCCTTCTAAGTGCTGGGATTATAGGCAACTGCCACCATGCCCGACGTCCATTTCATTTTTTTTTTTTTTCAGGACCAGGGTTCAAACTCATAACCTTGCACTTTCCAGGCAGGCACTTGTGCCATGGAGCGATCTCTCCAGGCCCACCATTTCATTTTAGATACATGGAAATAGACTTGTCTTTGGTTAAATTAAAGTAACATTAATTTTTACATATCTAATGTTATGGTTATGTTAAAAAATAAATTTGATGTTTTGGATTTTTTTGGAGCTATGGGTTGAATTTAGGTCCTTGAACGCACTAAGAACATGACTACTGAGCTATACTCTCAGCCCTGATTTTTATTTTCAAAGTGCACTTTAAAACTTAGGAAACATCCCTACTCTGCCTATATATCTTTGTTTGTATAGTCTGGTGAATACTAATGGTGAAGTTGCCCCAGACTGGTGGGATTTTGAGCATGTTTTACTCGTGACCTTCTATACTACTTGATATTTTGGAAGCTATGGCAGCAGTCTGAGCAGCGAGTGTGTAACTGGCCAGAGCAGGGCAGCTGACACAGTGAGTACAATCTGCTCATCCTAGCTGTGCTTCACGGTGAGGCAACCTGCTTTCTCGCTCTGATTGTTCATTTTTTTGTTCTATAAAATAGAGTAAGAACTGTGCCGGTACTGTTGGGCTGTATTGGAGATTGAAGAAGATGCTGCACATAAAGTGCTGAGCTCAGGGCTAACTAGCACACGGTGGCAGACAACTGTACCATACTACAGCACCTAGCAGGGTCTAGAAGGCAGATCCCTGGAGATGGCCTGCGACCATCCTGGCTGGGCTGCCACCCCAGTGCACACACTAAACCCCACTGGCACAGGGACAGGGGTTGACATGCAGGCACAAATGCATAAAGAAGGAACAGCCCTGTTAGAAATACTGACTGGGCCAGACACTGGACTCAGGAAGCAGAAGGATCATTGCAAGTTCAAGACCAGCCTGGGCTATAAAGTGAGCTTAAGGCCACCCTGAAGGGCATAGTGAGATTCTGTCTAAGAAAGACAAAAAAAAAAAAAAAAAAAAAAAAAAGACTGGGCTGACAGTCAGACAGGATCAAGCTGGGACATGAAGGGAAGGTTTTCTTCCAGGTGGCTTCTTGACACTCACAGGGAGCAGGGCAGCCCATGTCACTCAGAGAAATGGTGTACCTTGAGTCTGTTGCCCCTAAGCCTCTCAGCCAGCAGCTGAACTCTTATTCAGGCAACCTCGTTACACCCACTCTGGATGTTTAGGTGCGAGACAGACACATTTCATCTCATCCCTGATGGGATTATTATCAAGGCTAAAAAAAATTAGATTTCTGCTTTCTGTAGGGCAGCTTTTGGGGCCTGGCACAGGGATTGAGAAAAAGAAAAACAGAGGTCTCAGAGGCCTCTCTGCCAGAAAATCCAGGCCAGGGATCTGGACAACTACCCCTCACTCCTATGTACAACCACCAGCCCCTCTCTAAAGAGGAAGCGGGGCAAGATAGCTAAGGGGACTAAAGCATCTGCTTAGGCAAGCTTAGGCAAGTGCAGGGACCAAGATCCCATCCCTGGCACCACAAGTCATACCAGCCCCACCCCCCGGGCGTGGGGGTGCATGTCTGTAATCCCAATGCTGGGGAGGCTGAAAGCAGGAGGATCACAAGAATCCAAGCTGTGTAATGGCACCCTGCAATAACCAAATGCACATAAAAAAAATAAAAAATAAAAAAAAGAAGGGGGCCTTTCCAGGGCCTAAAACGTGGTGCCCAGGTCTCAGTCTCCAGAAGAGTCTTGGAAGAGCACTTTGCATTTAGGAGCCTAGAAGGTCCCTGTGCTGGGCCAAACCATGTTAGAGTGTGTACCACTTTGGGTGGTGTCCAGGAGGCCATGGGAGCGGAAGAGGCGAGCCTTGGCAGGGTGTGAGCTGCGCAGGGATCTGGGCAGAGAGGAGTTGTGAGGGGATGGCACCCCAGGAATCAAGGCGTAGGCTCCATAGCTTCCCCACCTCACCCGGTCAGGCCTCCTGGGTTAGGGTAGAGCCAGTGGAGTGGGGGCTGCCGAGGGCAGGTATGCAATGGAGACCTGTGGGAGGCCACTTGGATGTGCTTCCAAGTGCATGGGAAGAGAGCAGTGAGACTCTGACTGGGAGACGGCAGGGAATGGGGTTTACAGAACTTACTGTTTTCTGTGATTATCTGGGGTTTGATGTCACATGGGGGATTTAGGAGGAAAGCCTTATGGGGACAGAGATGGAATCTGTCCAAAGGCAGTTCAGCTGCATTCCAGCTTTTAAGCCTGGAAGCCACCTGCAGTCAGCAGAGCAAGTGCTGACTTTGGCATCGCGAGCAAGGTAGCTGGCAGGTAGAGCCTCCCCACTGCCCCATGGTCTCTTGGCTTCCTGCTGTCAAGAAGCCTCTGCTCTGGCCTCTAGGCAGAAGAGGGTACACCTCCCAGGGGCGCTGGCCCATCATCCTCTGACACATGGCTCCCCAGAGGCTTCTAGATTAAGGATGTGGACATAGCTTCACCTATCTGAGCATTCTCAGTCAGGAAGCTGAGGCTTGAGGGAAGGGGCCACTGGGTTTCCAGGATGAGAAGAACCTATCAGTGCAGGGGACAGGACTGACTCCTGGCCTCTGCTGAGTCGCCCTGGAGGGCAGAGCATCGAGGAGGTCTGGGAGAGCACTCAGTTTCTCTCCACAGCATCTTTGTCCCTGGAGCAGTGAAGGGGGTTCCAAGACCCCAAAAGCTGTAGGCACTGCTACAGTCTCCAAAGGCCATCAGTCTCACCAGGGTGTTCCCAGAGTGCCAAACTGGGGTGACTGCCAACCCACTGCGGGACTTGTCATCTGAGCCCAGGGCTGCCGGCCACCTGGGGGCACTGCAGGGGTGCAGAGCTCTGCAGAGCATTTCATCTGCGGCACCTCAACACAAAGACAGCACTGGGGAAGCAGCAGGTGCCAAGGCAGGACAGAGACAGGGAAGGTGGCAGCCAGAGGAGCCCACGTGTGTGCCTCCTGCTTCCTGTGTGTGCAGAGCTGGGGAGATTTGCAGGGAAGAAACGCACCAGACCCACACGGGTGCCAGAACTCCCCCGGCCACATTCTCTGGAGACCTTGCTGGTCACTGAGCTGTGCACCGCCACCATGCTGACCTCTGGGGTTGGTGTCTCCTAACGACATACTAATTACAAGCAGGAACAAAACAGGCCCTTCACACAAAACGTGTCTGGATGCTCACATGTGAAGACAGAAACAGACACAAAGCCACTATGAGGCTTGCTAAGTCCCTTCCCCTGGGCAGGACATGCAGCAGCAACGCAAGGTCTTCCAGGGTTAGCAGCCCTATATTCCGGAAGCCTCCCAGCCAGAGAGATGGGCACCATTCCAGGGAGAAAGAGCCAGCCCCTGGACTTACAGGAGGAGGGATCTTGATGTGTGGGAGGATGGGGGTACCTTCAGAGCAGGGGTCACAGGGCAATCTGTAGGGAGTTGGTGATGGACAGGACTACCCTAAAGCCATCCTCGGCTCCATCAGCTTCCAGGGAACTCAAGCTTTAGGGGACCTCCCAGGATACCAGAGGTGCTAAGAGGCACAGCTGGGACTTTTTCGTCAGGTCCTTTGCTCTGAAATGGCGAAGCCCTGTGACGTCTGTGACATACCTCAATGCTCAGACTTACTAAGAGTCAGCGGCAGTGCCCCTGCCTCTGCACAGCCTTGGCTTGCTCAGGGCTCCTACTACATGCATCCAGCTCCACACTTTCCACTCTTGGTCTCACATGTCTCCCCAACTTTGGTCTTTATTTCCTCAGATTCTCTCCATCAAACTGCCTGATTCCACTGTGCCAAGTCCATCTGCTGCCTCCCAACAGGTGGACGCCGCTGTTCCCCTGAAGGCTGACTCTTGGCCACTGGGCTCTGTCCCTCTGGTCTCTTGGAAAGCTTCACTATGGAGCTCTCCTCTTTCTGACATGCAAGTAGCCCCCATATCCACAAATGGGAGCCCAAGCAAAGGGCTTCGCTCCCCTTGGTACCACCCCAGGTCTCTACTCCCTTTAGGTCACAAACCTTTCTGCAGGTCAGCTGCTGGCCGCCTTTGCTCTCACGTCCCAATCTGTTCCTAACCCCAACAGCCCCTGCTCCATGGAAACTGCATGGTCAAGGTCACCAGTGACCGCCTTGTGGCTAGATGTGTGACCAACCACATCAAATCCCACCTTTTGTGAACCACTGCATTTAACAGAAATGGTCTGAGCAGACTGAGAACTGCTGTAGGGGCCCTGTGATGGCAGGCAGGGGGCTTCCGCCTGAATATAATCTCTTTTTTTCTCAGCCTACATTTACTAGGAGCCCAGGAGATGCAAGATTCCAGCCCCAAGACTCTCAGCTATCTCACATGGGGACCTGGAACCAGATGAAGGTTAGGATTATTTTTCTTTCAAAAAAAAAAAAAAAATCTAGCTGGATTATGAAACCTTCGAGTAGCCCTGTGGGACTGATCTCAAGTCTAGAGAGGCAGGGAGCTCATGGTGGAGTTTTAGGAGCTCATATTCTACGCCTGCCCCAGTAAGCCCCCCTTCCATGGGACCAAGAAGGCAACCAGCTCCATAGCTAGTAGGGTACAGGCCATTATGGGCCTTTAGCTCTAAGAAACTGCCCAAGGCTTCTGGATTATAATGAACCAAGCACTCCCTACAGACAGACTCCAAATCAGCCAAAATCGGAGACTTCATCTCCACACACACAATTCTCTGCATGTACTGTGAGGAGAAAACACATAGCGGATCTGGTCCTACCTGTAGTACAAGGAGCTGGTGGTGATGGAGGGTGAAGACTGTGTCCCAAAGGTGGCACCTGGGTCTCATCAGGCCCCTCAAAGGCAGCCCCTTCCCCACATGTGGATGATCAGACCTTTCTCCATGGTTCTTTGGCTTACAAATTCCTCCAATTATTTTACATGCTCAGGTTGCATAAATAAATGACGCCTTAACATTACTGTGATTCATTTATTTTATGGTGATAAAATCCCCCGTGATGTAATTCACCCTTGTACAGTGGGTTTCAGTGTGTCCAAAGCTGTGCACTCATCAGCACTAACTGCAGAACATCCTCCTCACTCAGAAAGAAGCCCCGCACAGGAGCAGTCGCTCCCGCGGCCTTCCCTGCCTCTGCCGCACGGCAACCACTGATCTGTGCTCAGTCTCCACAGCCTGTCCATCCTGGACACTTTTTGTAAACGAGTCGCACACTGTGGCCTGTTCTTTCACTCTGTATTGTGTTTTCCAGGTCATGCTGCCACCTGTGTCTGCGCTACGCTCCTTGTTACAACAAAATCACATTGCAGCACACGGCGATTATCTCTGTTCTATAACTGAGGAGACAGTGGGCTGGTGGCTAAAGGTACCTCACTCCCAACCGCTCACTCGGTAAGGGAGCAGTCAGGCTTCTCGTCCTCTACTGCCACGGCAGAAACAGCTGAAGAGCTGAACTGCCACCTTCCTAATTTGCCTGTATTGGTATAAACATACACCTCTTAGCATGGGTAATAGCATTTTATGGTTCACAAATGCTTTTAGCTTATTCGCTCTTGATTTTTCTGAACAATTCTCCAAGAAGAAAAAGGCCAGGATGTCCCAATTTTTGGCAGGAAGCAAGGCTGTATTTAGGTGGTGTGTACTCAATGCTAGGGATAACTATTGATGGATGGGTAGTGAGTATACCCTCACACGCGCACAAATCCACCAACTTCAAAATTCCCCCACCCCGTCTCTCTCTCCCCTACTCTCCCTCTCCCACCCCTGTGTCTGTCTGTCTGTCTGCCTGCCTGCCTCTCTCTCTCTCTCTCTCTCTCTCTCTCTCTCTCTCTCTCTCTCTCTCTCTCTCTCTCTCTCTCTGTTTCACTGTGCAGTGCAGGCTGGCCTTCAATTCACTATGTAGCTCAGGCCGGCATCAAACTCACAGCAACCCAACCGCCTCAGCCTTCCAAGTGTTGGGATTTCAGGTGCGCATACTTTTGGTTTCTTACAAAGATGTATGATCTGTAGCAATATATATATATATATATATATATTTTTTTTTTCTTTCAGCTTATCTTGTAGTGAGTGTAAACATCGTAGCTGAGAGAGAACCTCACTTAAACTCCATCAAAGAGGATTCCTTGATTTTATTGTAGTGTTTCTGACTGCTAGAAATAAAGACTGGTGAAGAAAGAAAGAAAGAAAGAAAGAAAGAAAGAAAGAAAGAAAGAAAGAAAGAAAAAAAGAAATCCCTTTCTAAATATGGGCTCCTTGGTTGCAGCTGAGATTTGCTGTATTAAAGAAGGGGCCTGGGAATATGCCCGCAAAGCTTCAGAGCCTAGAAGATTAGGTCTTTTCCTCTCTGGCCTGAAAACTCTCCAACCTCATCTCCCAGCACACAGGTCGTGCCTCAGCACTCTGAGCTTCATGTCTATCACATGTTCACTAGGCACCGGCTAGCGGCAGGGCCTTACTGTTGCAGGCAGCTGAGTTAGATAGAAATATTATAGGCAGTCAGATAGGGCTAGGCCCTTGAAGGAGATAATACAGAAGGCAAGATATCCATCAACTATGGGAGGGACGGATGCTCCCACTGTGGGCCAGATCTAAGGACCAAAGATCAAGCAAATGCTGATCTCCTTAAAGATTGACATCAGAGGTTGATCATCACCCTGAGGGAGCCAGAAGAATCATTAATCTGACTACTACCGGATGGCTACCTGATAAAATTCTGTTCTGCATTCACTCCTGTTTGCTACACAACTCACCTTCCCATTTGGTCTTGGACTTAATCAATTTTACCTGAGCAATGGTGCTTGTAACCTCATTAGTTGATCATAGCTTTGTCTTACCTCATGTCCACCTAAGCAAGTCCCCATTTTCTCTACCTTAGCCCCTCGTGATTTTGGCCTTATGAAAATAACCTGGAAGAGACAGCTTCTGGGGTAACCCAATTGGGCCCCCCTTCTGTTCCTGTTAGACAGAAGCTTTCTTTCCCAATAAATATTTTACTCTTAACCTCCATTTGTTCTTAAAATTCATTCTTCAGTTTTAGAGAATGCGAACTCATCCCAGGTACCTTTCAGGTTGGGAGATTATTTTTTATACTGCATCATTACCATGGGTACAGACAACCATGATGGAGTCCTCAGGGAGCCTGCAGGCTTCTGGGAGACAGACATCACACAAGTCATCAAAATCTGATGGGCTGTAAACCCAGCACTCCAGAGATTGAGACAGGACTATCGCTTTGAGTTTGAGACCAGCCTGGGGGGCTACAAAAGTGAACACAAGGCCAGCCCAACAGCCCTGTCTCAAAATAAATTAGATAAATAAATAAAATCTGATGGTAAATATTATTTAACCTTAAAAAGGAAGGAAGTAGGGCCAGGCACAAAACTCAGTTAGTCGAGGCCCTGCCTAGTATACATGAAGGCCTGGATCCCACCCCACCACTGAAATAAAGAGGAAGCACTAACACATGCTACAGCAGAATGAAAATAGATCAAGCAGTCAAAAAAAGAATAGTCTCAAAAGGATAAATACTGTCCAGTTCTATTTGCAAGAGGTGGCCGGAACAAATTCCTAGAGACAGAAAGTAAAAGGGCAGGTTTTGAGGACTGGGGTAAGATGGGGAGTTAGTGTTTAACGGAACAGAGCTTCGGTTTGGGAAGAGGAGACACTCAAGACGGTGGTTGCACAACAGTGTTAACGTTCCTCATGCCACAGAACAGAACCTGTAAAAACAGCTCAAGTAGCCAGGCACGGTGAAGCACATTTGCAATCCCAGCTTTGCATGAGACTGACATAGGACAAACACAGTTCAAGGCCAGACTAAGCGACTTTGTGAGATCTTGTCTCAAAATAAAAAGCGGCTGGGCACACAGCTCAATGTCTGTGGCTCGTTGAGCATGCAGAGGCCCTGGGTTCCCTCTGAGTACCACACAAGCAACACAGTAGCTTGCAGGCTATGTGCATTTGGCCACAATACAAAAACAAAGGCTCTCGACCAGGCCACAGTGGAGAAGCCAGGAGCTGCCAGAGTTTCCAAGACCAGAGGGAGTGACAGCGGCAAAGCCTTTCCCTGTACTGCCTAGTTCAGGAGAATGCCGTTTGCATTGCAGTCCATGAGAACAATGCTGCTCACGGTTGGGCAGTGCACAGCTGGTGCTGGCAAACTAGGCAACCCAGCTAGCTCTGACCACTTTCCTTCCTAGGTAGGACCTCCCATCTAGGTTGGACCACTGGTTTTATCCTCTGTTTTTTTTTTTTTTTTTTTCTTTCCTTTCTCCCTGGAGAGAGCTGGAAGGCTTTATAGAAGGAAACTAATAGCTCCATAAAGAGCAGCCAGGAAACTTCCCAGGTGTGTTGTGTTCCTGGCAGATCTGGGAGGCCTGACAGTAAAGGATACAGCACTCACGGTGAGACAGGGCGAGGCCAGTGTGGAGCTGCGCAGACGTGAACATGCCCACTCCACCTAGCCACTGGGGGCCTTTTGCTGCCCGATGGGGACCCAGATCCAGCTCTGCTCCCTTCAGAATTGAGACTTTGGACCCTATTATTGATGACATGAGATACTTGAGACCTTTGTTTACCCAGGAGTGTAGGGGGTCAGGCCAGAACTGCAGGCTAGGAAATGTGGGTTCTGCAACCGTTCCTCCCTGACCTACTGGGTGGCCTCATCTCCTGACTCAGCCCTTCTGGGCTTTCCTCTCCACTTTGTCCTAACTGCTCCCTCGCACCATGAGGTCACTGAGGCCATGAGTGATAAATTGTGATGCAGAGTGTGTGTCTGAGAGGGTCTGGCTGCCTGCTGTGCTGGATCTTACTCAGGGCCAAGCCTGTCTCCCTCAAGTCAGCCCCTGTGGGAGCAGCTGATGTGGCCCAGATACCCGCAGCCCCATGCTATGTGCGCAGCGATAGCAGCATCCAGCCGTCATCTGTGTCTGGCGTTTGTGCCCTGCACACACCCTGGGGATGGCAAGTCTGGCTCCCTGCAGAGTGAGTCATAGGCGCTGCCAGGAAACAGCCACGGCAGGCTAGGAGCCGCACTGTTCTCAAGCCTCTCCTGAGAAGCAGCGAACAGAGCAGCGCGGAGGCAGCACTTGGGCTGTTCAGTGGCATCATCTGCCTCCATGGGGTGCACGTGGCCATTCACCAAGTGGCCCTCCCTATGTGCCCACTAAGTTCTGCCATGCAACTGCTGGGAGTGGAAGGACAAAGCCAACCACTCCACCATCCTTGTCAGTTGTCCTTGTTACTGGGCTCACAGCCAAGACAAGCCAGGCAAAGTCCCTGCCCTCTTGCTGCCTATGCGAGGTGGAAAGGAGGTCCACAAGGATCTTTGCAGAGGGTGGCGCTGGGGTGCGATGGGCTGGAGGCAGGGAGGGCCTGACTTTTGCAATGGAGACCTGTTGATGACAAGGAGCAGCTACCTGATGGCAGAAATGTTTCCAACTCTCTCAAGGCCACTCTTCACTGACACCTTGTCCTAGTTTGAGGATCGTTCAGTTCTTGGGAACTACTCACCAGGAACCCTGAGGAAAGAGGCTTTGACCACATAGTGGGGAGATGAAGGGAAGGGTCTCACATCTTGCATCTATTTCTGGAGTCATCCTGGGAGCTGGGCTGCAATCTAGCTCTAAACCCAGGATCTAAGAGGAGCATCCACATCCCTGGAGAGCTGTTTCTCATTTCTATGGACTCTGGTTTGTTTCCTTTTCTCTTTCTGGAACTTTGTCTAATTAGATGAATGTGAGAATGTCTCTTCTTCTATGTGTCTCACGTCCCGTGGCCTATGGCTTCCTGTTCTTTCCTGTGTCGTATTCCGTGTACTTTCTTCGCATTTGTTTCCATGTGCTACTCTTTTCTTTAGCCATGACTCCTGTCCAATGACAAAGTTTTGTTTGGTTCTTTTTCAGTCTGCTTCATCATTCTTTAGAGCATTTTATTCCCTGCACTTACTTCTGACTTTGCCTGGTGTTTACTTAAATGCGCTAAAAGGCTTATCCTGCTGGGTGATCCCCAAGACGTCAGGATCTGAGGTGCCCCCGGGCCTGCCTCTGCTGGAGGTGTTGGTGCCTGTCCTGCCTCTTGTGCCATGTGTGTCCTGTTTTTGGATGTGGAACCTCACACATGCCAAGCAAGTGCTCTGCCATATCCCTAGCCAGAACAGTTCACTTTCTGTGGAAGTGACTGGTAGAAATCCTCTGATGCTCAGGACAGGGCGCTGTTTTTCCAGAGCAGGCTTATAATTTTTTTGTCAGACATCTATGTCACCCCATTTGAGATGACTATAAATTCTATGCTGGAAGGTATGCTAAGCCACTAGGTGGTAGAAGTTCACTCCTGGAGCTTTTCTCCTGGGGCGCCTTTGTTTCTTGGAGCTGTTGTCCAGAGGTACCATGGACTGGGCCGCTCTAACAAGGCAGATTTATTTTTGCACAGTCCAGACTATATGACTGCAGTCAAGGTGCCAAGGAGGTCCACGTCTTCTGGATGCTGCAGGAGATTCTGTGCTACGCCTCTCACTCAGCTTCCAGGGAGCACCAGCAGCCCTGGTTGAGTCCTGGCTGGTGCTGCTTTGCTCTGACTCCTGCTTCTGTTCTGGGGCCTCTCTCTGTCTCTCTCTGTATCTCACTGTGTGTGTGTGGGTATCTGTGTGTGTGTGTGTGTGTGTGTGTGTGTGAGAGAGAGAGAGAGAGAGAGAGAGACAGAGACAGAGACAGAGACAGAGACAGAGAGACAGAGAAAGAGAGACCCTGTGTTGTCACAGGGCTGTGGGAGCAGCTGTCACCAGGGTGAGGTTTCCACTGGACTGAGGGAGTCAGCCCTCTGCTGCCTCACCTGGGGTGCGCACCTGGGACAGAAGATGGGAAAGGGCAGCAAGACAGAGTCCTCCCGGGTTCCCTCAGCAACAGGTAAGTATCACCACTTGCCTATTTCAGGCTGGGAACAATCTTAATTTTGAACAACTTGATCATTAAAAAATAGTTAATATAATAAATTGGATGAAAATATTTTCTAATATTGAATCTTCTCCACAATTCTAACATTGAATTCCCCTGGGCTAATTCTATATGGGTTTGAACAGTACTCTTCTGGAGTTCTTTTGTTTCATTTTGTTTTTGAGACCAGGTCTCACTATGTCATTTAGGCTGGTCTTGAGCTCACAGTGATCTTCCTGCCTCAGCGTCCCAAGGGCTGGGATCGCAGGCTTGCATTACCATGCCCAGATTCATGATATATTGTTCTTGTAATATTTGACTAAACTATATTTATTTGCTGGACATGGTTACACATGAACATACTGTAAATCCTAGCACTTGGGTGGCTGAGGCAGGAGGATCACCATGAATTCAGGCCAGCCTGAACTACATCTTGGCTTGAGACATTTTGTCTCAAGAAAAACAAAAAGTTTTAGAAATTAATATTTTATTTAGCTTTATTGTTTTGTTTTGAAGTGGGACTTGCTCTGTAGTATTACTGAGTCACTGAATTATCCTTTTCTGGTTTTGGTACCAATGTTCCCTGTAAAATGAGTTGTAACATTTTC
>PVKN010008449.1:0-25140 GCA_004027915.1 Capromys pilorides
AGTTAAGCGTGTTTCTTGTATACAGCATATTATAGGATTTTGCTTCCTTATCCACTCTGCCAGCCTATTTCTTTTAATAGGAGAATTGAGTCCATTTACATTGATAGTTATAATTGAAATGTATTGACTTATGATTGACATGTCTTTTACTTACTGCTGTTTACTCCTTTATCTCCTGTTTAATTGCTTGCCCTATTTGCTGGGTTCTTTCTGGACTCATTCATATAGATCAAGTCATTTTGATCTACCTCAAAAATATTTTTAGGTAGTCTGTGTAGGGTTGGCTTTGACATCATGAATTTCTCTAGTTGTTCCTTGCCATGGAAGTATTTCATTTCTCCCTCGTACTTGAAAGAAAGTTTTGTGGGGTATAGCAGTCTGGGCTGAAATTTGTTTTCATGGAGGACTTGAAGCACTCTGTTCCATGCTCTTCTTCATTTCATGGTCTGTGAAGAGAAATCTGCTGTTATTCTGATGAGTTTTCCTTTAAATGTGATCTGTTTCTTTTCTCTAGCAGCTTTTAGTACATTATTCTTCTGCTGAATTTCTGGGATCTTGACTATTATATGTCTGGGTGTGTTTTTAGTTGGGTTGATGTTATTTGGAGTTCTGTATGCTTCAGCTACCTGAATGCTTGATTGTTGTCTCATCTTTGGGAAGTTTTCTGCTATTACTTCTGCCCATATTCTTTTTATATCATTTGTATTGACTCCTTCTTTTTCATTGACTCCTATTAATCTCACGTTGCTAATTTTTGCATCATCTTGCAGATGCTGAATTACTTTTTTCTTGCATACTGGTTGTTTTTAAGAGATTCTTTCTTACCTTTTCACTAGCTGTGATTTTGTCTTCAAGATATGAAATCCTATCTTCATGTTCGTTCATATGGTTTTGCCAGCTTGTGATTGAGATTTTATTTTCCTGTATATCTCTTTGAACCTGTTTCATGCAGTCTATTTCTTTCTTATATTGCTCATTCATGGATTCCATCATTTTTCATCAATGTCTTCTTTAGATGTATTTATTAAGTCTTCCATTATAGTTATCCTTTCTTTTTCTATTTCAGAGGTTATTTATGCTCTTATTTCCTCTCTACCTTTTTGCAGTTATTCTACTTCAGACGCTATTAATTTAGAAATGTCTTCTTCAACTTCAGGGATTATTTCTGATCTGATTCCCTCTATGCTTTTCTGCAGCTGCTTTTTTAACTTCAGTCTCTAGTAATTCAAAGATTTCCTTTTTAACTTTAGAGCTTACCTCCAATCTGAGTTCCTCTATACATTTCTGCATTTGTTTGTTTACTTCAGATGCTGTGAATTCAGAGATTTTGCCTGCATGATTCCCAATTTCTTGTATGGTAGTGATTCCTGTATTTATTTCAGGTGGGCTCGGGACCTGAGATTTCATTTTGTTCCTTGTCTGTATCATTCTGAGTAGCTGTGATCTTTGGTGGAGGACTGTGTGCCTGCGGGTTGTTCATTCAGTCTGGGCTGCTGGGTCAGCTGAGCTGCTTGTAGGCCAGGGGACAGGGGTCTCACTCACCTGGTGGGCCTGGCACTAGGTGATAGGCTGCGCTGGCGGCAGACCTGAGGAGATCTCAAGCAGCAGACATGGCACTGGCTGGTGGGCCTGGTGCTATCTGATGATGGTAGGCTGTGCTGGTGGCAGGCTGGAGGTCTCACCTACCTGGCCTGCCACTGGGTGATAGGCTGCGCTGGTGGGCCTGGCACTGGCTGATGATGGTAGGCAGCTCTGGTGGCAGGCTGGAGGAGGTCTCACCTGGTGGGCTTGGTGCCGGGTGATAGGCTGCACTGGCAGGCCTGGTGCTTGCTGATGATGATAGGCTGTGCTGGTGGTGGGCCAGAGGTCTCACCTGGCGGGCCTGGAACTATCTGATGATGGTAGTTGCAGTGATTCTTCTTGATTTTGTGTTGAGGTGTGTAACTTGAGACTGGCTACAAACTCTGAGAAGGAAAGTAGCTCAGCTCAGCTGCACAGTTCAGGTGAGACTAGAGAAGCAGCCCAGACCCAGGAAAGCACAGAAGAGAGGGCTCCTTCTCAGGTTGGTGGAGAAAGAGGCTGCAGCATAGGAATGTGGAGAGGGCACCCATGGTCAAGAGGTGTGGAGAAGACTCCGCAGGCCTTGCCCTCCTGGGCGAGCACGCAGGCCAGAGTTCACAATGGCTTTGCCCAGTGCATTTGCAAGAGCTGGTACAACTTCTGGGGTTGCTGAGCCTGTGGGTTCTCTGGTCATGTGTACAGCCAGAGGGCCACAGGTGGAGAGGGCAGGGTCACGCAGATGCATCCAGGCTGGCCGTGCAGCAGTCACCGCGCAGGTGAGAGGCAGGCATACACCTGGGTCCGCCTCACCCACTGCCTCTCTTGGAGCTCTGCGGTGCCCTTGGGTGATCACCATCCTGCAGAACTACCTGGGTCCCAGTCTCCTCGCTGGTCTTCTTTCAGTTACCTCTATCCCTTGCTACGTTGAGACAGCTGATTACATTTACAACACCAACCAGTGAGAGAGACACATGACAGGACAAGGGTAGCGATCCTGGCTGTGACTGGTCCCACACTCACCAGCCTACAGGTGTCACAACCTGTGAATGTGACGGAGTGGGAAGGTCTGGAACTCGCTGGGGACAACCTGGCCACTGTCAAGGGGTGTAGAGTCTCCGAGACCACTGAGACCTTGACCGTCACTGTTACCACAGCGGGAGGTGCTTCTGCGGCACTGGGTGGGGGGGGGGTGGTCAGAGTGTGAGCAACAGGTGTTACAGAGAGATAGGGGCGCAGTGTAGACAAACCCTGGTGGTTACTGCAGTAGCTCTACTTTACGCGGGAAGACAAGCAGGGCTCGGTCCAGGCAGGAAGAGTGTTTGAAATGGAAAGAAAAAGTAAAATATGCAAGAGGAAAGAGGAGCTCTGTTGGAGCCTGGCACTTGCACAGGCCTGGAGAATGGTCCCTGAACCCCACATGGGTTGAAGAGCCCACGCCGCGGGTGCTGAGCGCTACACCAGGCCTCGGCGCCGGGCCTGGGTCGACTCTGCACCTTCTGAACTTAGGTGCTCGCCCTTCTTGGTTTTAGAGCAGACTCCATTCAGAGGAGCTGAGAATCCTGCTATCTTTTCTTTCCAGCATGGTGATGCAGACAAGATGCTAATTTCCTAGAGAAAAGTGATACAGGCAAACCAGGGTAAGGATGTCCCACGGACCTGATGTTCTCCTGGCCTTTACACAGGAAATAAAGTCAACTGAGTCTCAGGGCGCTGTCAGTGTAGTCCGCAATCCCTGGGACTGCAGCCACCAGGCAGAAAGGTTCGGGAGGGAGGCGTGGCTGCGTGTGATTTCTCCTCTGTGCGGCGCTGGCCAGATGCGGCTGAAACTGACTCATGGCAGGGCTCAGGCATCCGCAGAGGGCCGGCCCGGCTCACCAGAGGTACTACCCAACCCAGGGGTCGGCTCAGCCGGACCACCGCCTCACCAGGCTTCCCCAGCAGAATGCGCTCCCAGAGCCAGGGCAGCTCCAGGTTACCTACACCCAGGGCTATTTCAACTTTGAGCTGTGCTGAGCTGAGTCCTCAGGTACAGCGTCTCACGTTTTGGTGCTCTTCCCGTAATACAGGAAGAAATGACACATAAGGAAACTTACTTTGATGACCAAGTAGAGCTAGCGCAGTTCATTCCCAGAGCCAGCCTTGGCCTTCAGGCAGCCACCACCCCAGCAGGATCCCTTCCGCAGCCCTCACTTGCAGGGAGCGTCTTCCCAGAGCACTGGCCCCATGTGGGCCTGAGTTCTGAGTAACTAACTTAGTCAGAACCTGTGATTGGGGAACTTTGCCTGTTTGCCCAGAGTCTTTGGGTCAGCTTTTGGCTCCAGGGTCACCCCAAGACATCTTGCCAAGGAGGGACAACTCCCACCGGAAGTTCGCTGTGCAGCGCTTACTGCAGTCCTGCCTTCCTGCTCCGGCACTTCCACAGACCTTAGAAGCAAAGCCGCCATTCTGTTTACAGTGTTCTGGTTTCCGATGTAGCACTGCTTTGCTGACCTGGAAATGAAGGCTGGCAGAGCCCTGCATTTTTTTTTTTTTTTTCTAATGGCAAACAGTAATATTGCTGGATGGTTAGTTTTCGGATATCATTAGCAGAACATCTAGTATAATTCTAAAGCAATGTAGCTATCATCTTGCAGATTAAGTTCTTATTTTTAAATAAAAATGAATGAGAGCTAGAACTTACTTCTCAAGATGAAATTTCAACAGCTATAAATGTTCTGAAATTTATATCACCAGCGAGGCTTGTGTGTTTTTCCATTGGATTCATTTCGCAGAGGGCGCCTTGATGCAAGGCACCGGAGTAAGCTTAGGCCACATTGTCACTTGCAGGCTGCTGTCATACTGCTGTCGCACTTGCAGCTCTGCAGAGGGGCTACAAAGCAGGGAGACTATGTAGTGCCTGCAGCCTGAGGTCCCCCAAGTAACCCCCCCAATTATATATGGTTATGTTTTGCAGAATTTAAGAATCTGATATATTTAAGAATCTGATATAAATATACTTATTTTGTCCTTTATTTAGATAAATTAAATTAGCTACCAAGAAGTAAGTATTGAGCCTCTTTGATAACGTCCCAATCTTTTTAGATCAAACACGGGACCTTGCACTTGCCAGGCAAGCGCTTATGCCACTGAGCCCTCTCCCCAGCCCAAAGTCCGGCTCTTTAGGTTTTTTTGAAAGCTGCTTTGTGCAGTGGTTCTGGGGATGGAACCCTGGGGCTCCCATGGGGCTCACAAACCTCTTGGCCCGAGCCCATCCCATCCCAGGTCCAGCTTCTCCCCGAATCTTTCCCCCTGAGATGGCATCTCCTGACACCTGGGTTCTGGCTTCTGGCCCTTGGGGTGGACAGAGAGCACTGCTGGGAAGCCGTGTGCGGGGCACAAAGGGAAACCGCCAGGGGCTGTTGCCTGAGGGACTCTGGCACTCCTTGTTGGGGTTGGGGGTGCGACTGGGGAGATCGCTCAGCGGTCTAAGCACCAGCACAGCAGGCCCAAAGGACCCAGGGTTCAATCCCCAGAACCTCAGGGCCCTGGTGCCAGCCACCGAAACCAGGTGTGGTGGTGCATGCTTGTAATCCCAGTGCCAGGGAGACTGAGAGAATGGTATCACTATGAGTCTGAGCTGCATAGCGTGACCCTGTACCAAAGAAAGAAAGAAAGAAAGAAAGAAAGAAAGACCAGTGAGATATCTCAGTGCTCTAAAGCACCTGCTTAGGCAAGCTTAGGCAAGCATGCAGGGACCATGGTTCAATCCCCGGCACCACGTGCTAGCCAGACCCGCTCCTAGGGCAGGCTGAGTGGGCCATGAAAAAAAGGTAAAATGAAAATAATAAATAAATAAGATGTTTAAAAGGGGGGAGGGCAGCTGTCATGTCTGTCCTGTGGAGATGGAGAAGCTTTCTCTCTGCACTGGGTCCTCTGCAGGACGCATCCGCCACTGGGCTGGCCCTGCTGGGTTATTGGTGTGACAGCAGAATGGAGTAGTGTGTAGGCTCCTGGCTGTTATTTGAAAAGCTCACATTGTGCGGGAACACATCCAACCCCTCTGAGAGGAGAGGCATGTCATGTAAGCACAGACAGTCACCACGGAGCAGCCGCCCCACGTGTCCCCAGCCAGCCTTCCCTCCGTCAGAGACGCACGCTGTAGCTCTCCGGTCTCCGTCACATCTTGTGTAGCAGGAGCTCTGCTTCCCTGCTGACGCACAGGCGTAACAGTACCCGCACCAGCCCGGCCCCTGGCCAGTGGAGCCTCCCTCTCCTCACTGCTGTGCGGCCCCATCTGTCCACTTCTGGAGAGGCTGCCACTGTCTTCTGCCAGCCACACCACCCAAGGAAGGTCAGCCCTCAGCTCTCCGGGCCATGCGTTTCCTACTGTGGTTTTCTGAAGCCCGGGCACAGCCGAGCTCTCTCTGAGCTCAGTGTCCTCTACCGCAGGGACATGTTTCTTCCCCTAGGGTCACTTTCCTGAGCCATTTGGGCCCTGTCGTGTTTGTGAGCCACTCCAGCAGAGCCAGACAGCTAAACCCACGGTTGAGAAAGTCTTCCTGCCGGGGGCTGCTCCTTTACCCAGTATTTGGTTCTGCGCCTCGCCTGACCGAGTCCCAAGAGTGTCTCCCCCAGGCGCATGGCACACACAGCTCTGTGTGCCTGTGCACAGCACATACACGCATGCACCTGCGGGCGCGCGCACACACACACACACACACACACACACACACGCACACACTCAGACGTGTTGACGAGCTCAAGCTGGCTCTTTGGCTTGCGAGCCTGTCTGTCACACGGCTGCACACTCTTCCCTTCTCCTGTCACGTGCTGGGATTGTTGGCAGCACTGCAAAGCAGACCACGAAGGCGGAGCCAATCAGCACGCCCGCTCTAGTTGTAACAACCGGAGCATACATAGCGCTGTCTGAGGCCCCTTCCAAACAGAAATAATGCATACATTTGCTTATGAATATGGCTTGCTTAAAATGGAGATAGAGTTTTCTTATGGGGTTGGGGGAGATCTGAGAAATCTGTCACTGACCTTCAAATGTCCTTGTCGGCAAGCCTTACCATTTAGGTTGAATCAACTCTCACCACAACTTGGCATGGTGCTGGAAATCCATAGAGCTTGGTGACTCGGAAAGGGATCCCCGGCTGTGGAAACACTGGTGATTAGTCTCATGGAAACAGCCTACTGGAAAACGCACCTGAGCAGCTTACTGTGGCTGAGGCCTAAAAGGGGCCCAGAAAGGTTCTGTGGCAGTGGTGGCTTTGGCAAGGTGACTGGTTCCCGGGTGGCTGTTCCCACAAAGGGTTCAACCACCCAGTGACTGGAAGTGGCCAGCTGGAAGGGCAGGGCCTTCAGAGGCTCCGACTCTGTCCCCAGCCCCTTGCCCCCTGGGCTGCCACTTGCCACTCACTGCTCCCTGGAGCTACCTTCATGGCCGTGGGTTGTGCCTTTCCTCCTCTAAGTGGGACTGGCGGTGTTTTGTCCCAGCAGTGAGGGTGTGACTAGCACCCAGGTTAATTTCCTTACTCAAAGGATGGTGTCACTTTTAGTGTCAGTTTGTGTTTTGATGACAACCAAACTGTACATCTATTCTCCTGTAATAACAAGCCTGAGCTTTTATGATTCTGAAGGGAACTTGGTTACATTACTCAATTGTATGTAATAAACCCAAAGACCATCAAAATAGAGATGAGAGAACGACCATGTGGCCTGCATGAGCTGGGGCATGAGCAGCTGGCATTGGCGCCCGGGAGCAGGACAGAAACCCTGTGGCTCGCCCACGCGATCAGATTCTGTGCTTGTCTTCCATGAGAATCATGTTATTTACATACGTGTGCTACTTACTTACGTTGGTGGTCTATGGATAAACACTTAAAATTGGTTATTGCAACTGTCCAGTAGTGTCTAAGAACTACATGGAGAAACTGATGAGATGAATTTTTAAAAACAATTTATTTACAATTTAAATACAATTTATTGAATCATCATGCTATATCAATGACAAGGATTAACTTTAGCACTATGTTTAATTCATGATTTATAAATATACATTCCAAAGGTTTTTGTAAATTTGAGAAGCATAAAGTGTTAGGTTAGCAGGGTTTTGTTGAAATTTCAATACTATGCTATTTGTAATAATAGGTTATGAATTTATAGAAAGTAAGAGATTACAGAAATATGATTATAAAATGTAAATCTATTGTTATAAAATAAAGTAGACCCACAAAATAGCTTTCTTATGAAAGTTATGACCCATTTATACAGTGCTAGATTTTTTTCTTTCAAAAAGAATCACAGCGTTGTGTGCTATACTGCCAGTGAAGCCATATGCTTTGGAGTTTTTTAGTATGATGCAAATACTTAAATATTTTTAATTCAAGCACTTAGTTTTTCCTGGAATATGCTGGGAACCCATAATCCTAGAGCTTCTTCTGTCTCCCAGAACGTATCCACTCTGGGTTGAAACCTTCCTCCCTGGAGCCCCGCTCTGTGGAAAATCAGCAGGTCCATCAGTGGTTGCTTTCCCTTAATGGGGGACATAAAGAGGAAAGACCTAAAGTGACCTTGACATGCCAGTGAACAGTCTCAAGCTGCACGCATGACAGGCTTACGCGTTTGGTTCATTGTCCTTTGAGTAGTTTGGAATACAGCTGCTGGCAGGTCCTCAGATAACGAGACAAAGCCAGCTTGTGATAGCCTTGACTTCCACATTTAAGCTTTGTTTGTTGACCTAGAGATGAAAGTCTGTATTCTATCAGCGCAAGTGGCATTTCACAGGCTGTCTGCTATTTAGTCCCAAGCCAGGCATACTGGCCAGCCAGCACAAGGACAGGAGAATAAGCTGGGGGCGGGGGACGACACAAGGCCATGCCCGGGGCCTGGCTGGGCAGTCATTGGCAAGACTGTGTCTGTGTGGCAGCCCCCCCGGCCTCCCCTTGCACTTACAGCCCTTACTTCAAGGTCTCCTCCACACAGTGTAGACTGACGTTGAGAAAAACAGACTGTAGGCAAAGTGTGCAGGCTTAATTTCCACTCTACCGCTTTCTAGCTGTGTTGTGCTGGGCAGTTTATTTAAGCTTCCATGTCTCATCGCAAAGATTTCAGTATTTTAGTTATCCGTGAGCACTGAGTTGTGTATCAAATACTTAAAACTCCCCACCTCCGGTAAATGATTAATGAGCTCGTGTACACCGAGTGATCAGGGATTATTAGCTGCCGTCGTTGTCTTGCACATTCTTATAATGGTCAAACTAAAGAGCAGAAAAGGGAAAGAACGCTACTGAATCTTTTGTTTCATTACTTCCCCTTAGTTGCTGTTAGCCAAAGTCACTAGGCGAGGTTGTTGCATACCAAGAGCAGGGCGGCAGGCTGGCTGGCTGGGCGCTGGAGGGCTTGGTCCTCTGATGCACGCATCTCCTCACATTTTTGTTTTTCAGGCAGCAGCTGCTCGGTCTCAACGCTCGTTCCCAACACTCGTTCCCTCAGGATCTTGGATGCATGGCCCGGCTAGCTTTCCGCTAGCAGATTGCGGAGCTGTGCGGATCATTAACTTGTATCATTGAGCTTATTCCATTTTAGAGCAGGGAGATCAGCCAGCGGCCCACTGGTGCTAGTGGAGTCTGAACGGCCCGTTACTTCTCCACGCTGGAGCAGCAGATGGCTCCGGAGGGTCTTCTGCCAGGCAGGCACATGCGCCAGTTTGAATCCAAAGTGACACAGTGAAGTTCTGGACCGGCCGCAGGTCTGCATGGGTGTTGGTGCAGCTTCCGGAAGCAGTAGGGCTGGCTGGGGCACTGGCATCGCCGCCCTTGCCCTCAGGATCTATGGTATTCTTTCAGTGCCTGTTCACAGCTAAACTCTGGTTCAGTCTAGATTTGCGTCCCTTGTGTTTTTATTCTTTAACCAACCTCATTAGGAAGCAAACACAAACAAAACCAATTATAGAATATTTTCAACCAAATGCATTCATTTTGTGAGTGGAGATTATTCGATATTTTATCAAAAATGTTTTTTACCATCATTATGTCACACAATTACTTCTACATTTGTCATTCCACAGCTATCAGCACGCATAATTCTCTCAACACGCAGGTATGCTCAAATCATGGACCACAACCAATAATTGATTTCCAGGGTGTGTTTTAGATTTTACTGTGCATTCATCTGTAAAATCAAGTATATATGCAGGCAGTTTCCATAAATACTCTATCGTGCAATAGCATTTGGACTACTTCTTTGGATAGTTAAGTTTTGATTTCTCAAGCTTGTACCATCCCAATTATCTTCCTGCAATAGATAATGCGAGTTGATAATGCAAATGACAGTGCCACTTATTTGCCATATCCAGAGCATCATAGTTGACAGCCAGCGCAGAGCCACATGGAGATGAGACATGCCCAGCTGAGAGAGCACGCCTGGCCTCTCTGTCGGTCTCGGCTATCGCGGGCTGCGGTCCTGCCGTCCAGGACTCCGCGGGCAGGCTGCGTTCTGCTCCATTACCCTGCCTCACCGGAAGTCTCTATGTAGAAAGAGACTCAGCTGTGCTGAGCTATTTTCTAGCGTGTGCCTCCCCCTCCACGCCCGCACAGCCACTCCTCGCGGCAGTAATTCGCTCTGCTCTGTCCCTTCACTACTCCCGTAGTTCCTGGCACAGACGGGCCTCACATCTGGGGCCACTCTCTTTCTCCTCACTTTTGCAACATCGCCTTTGGAAGAAAGTGATTTGAGGGGTAAATGGCTCATGAACTAAACATGGGGTCGACGTGAACAGAGCCTCTGATTTCCTGGATTCTGATTCCTTTTAATAGCCCGAGGAAATTCAATTAACCCAACCCTCGGAATCTAATTACGTGCATTGTTCTAAATTGACACTGTTTCTATCCTTCCCTTCATTAACCGCTTGCGAAGCTCCTACCGCTGAGCTGAGTGCCTTCCCCGCTGCAGAACAGCACGTGGCGGGAGGTGCTCTGCAGAAATGCCTCCGCCCGCCTCCAAGTTGGGCAGCGCCAAGGTTTCCTGGCCCTTTTGCATAATTCTTTCACCTTATTCCCTCCCTTTCATGGAGGCAGGCCTCTCTCTAGAGTCTGAAATTCTCATAAACTGGAAGGGGCAAAGCGAGCACCGTCGCTATCCATCTGAATAACCCTGAGCGGGTTACACCTTCCCAGGTCAGAAGTTCAGGGCAGGTTCCAGGGGTTTGAATTTGATGGGGACAGAGAAGCAGCAGCGCCGGCCACGTCGTGTTGTGACACATGAGGGAACAGCAGCAAGGCAGCTTTTGAGCCCAGGAACTAGGCCGGGTTACAGCAGGCCGAGTTGGAGGGGCCCGGCTCCCGGCACCCTGGCGGTACGCGCTTTCTAGCCCGGAGACCTCCTCCGTGCGGCAGCTGCCCGCAACCCTTCTCCACCGGCCGCTCCTCCAGCCACCGTCCTGCCAGTTGGTGATTGGGAATAGCCTATTATATTCTTGCTCTTAAGAATGATCCCAGATTGTGTATTTTTGATTAAAAAGAATCTTGTTACAGTAAGGTAACTAATGGAGGAAATGAAACCAGAAGCCAGGGTTGGGAGATACTCGTCTCAATGAGAAAGATTCGGGGAGAAGCTGGACCAGGGATGGGATGGGCTCAGAGCCAGGAGGTTTGTGAGCCCCGCGGGAGCCACGAGGTTCCATCCCCAGAACCACCACACAAAGCAGCTTTCAGAAAAACTAAAGATCGGGATGATATCAAAGAGGTTCAGAAAGGTAGGCAATTCTTATTTTTTTGTAGCTAGTTTAATTTACCTAAATAAAGAACAAAAGAAGGAAAAATCTAATTCATAAATTCTGTGAAATACATACAAATGTAACTTTTGAAACTCTAAACAGTCTGCCGTTAGTTTAATATTTTCTAGTTCACAGGATAAGAATATGAAATTCTCTTCTTCAGTTATCACTAAAAAGGACATTTCCAAAATGAACAAGTAGAAACCAAGTATCATTTAGCACAACATTGTGCTTTAGGAGAAAACGCATGGAGGTAACCCGGCTTACCTAGGCACTTGTGTCTTTATGGCGCTGCAGGGACAGTTTGAAGAACACCTCTCCACCCACCACCTAAAGCGGCCTCATAGCACATGTATGACTTCCGACAATGCGTGCTGGCAAGAATCAGGATTAAATGATTTTCTCACACCTCGGAATAGACATTCATGAGAGGTCGCATTTAACAGTCTGAGAATTGTTGGTGGGTTATTAGGGTATCTTCAGTGGTGGGGTGAAGATTATACTTGGTGATTTAAAGACATTTTTCATAATGCTTAAGAAACGCTCAGTGGCTCAGCGCTTCCTGGGCAGAGAACTTGCTTGGTAATTTCCCAGCACGCTTGGACACACCATCAGGCATGCCTAGGTGTCCTTTATTTTTCTCCATACCCAAGTCATAAACTGGCACTTTCTGCTATTTTTATCATGTACATGTGCTATGCTCTCCAACGCAACATATTAAAATCTCTGGGATGCAGGATGCTGAAAATAGCATGTTCTGTCCACTTTTGTTTATGTCATCCATTTCATAAGATAAAAATACATTAGAGTAATATATATATATATATATATATATATATATATATATATATTTCTTAAATCTTCAACATTTCAAAGCCATTACTATATATAAACAAAAAACCCTGAGGTCTGAAAATTGAGTTACAGAATCCCATGAAATGATTTCACCTAGTGGCGTTTAGCCACCAGCCCCATCCCACAGTAGCAGATCATGTTGTTCTCAGGCACCGGGGAAGCACTTGACACAAGCATGTTCTGTATTATGAGACAAAATAAAGCAGCAACACCCAAAATGCCCATAGTTTGAGCAGGACTGTTATCAGTAACATATAGGCCTAACTGCTGCTTTCAAAAGAACTGGTAGAAATTAGTAGCAGTTAATGCTTAAAAGTTTTATTTTGACCAACTTTACATGCTTATATCTGGCAATCTAAGCAGCAACTTTGAAGACAGCAGCGCGCAACACAGCCACCCTGTTGAACACCTAGCATCCTGTGTTTTTCTGAAATTGTGAATCATTTCTAATGTTCTATTACTTTGTATTCTCTTCAAAATAATGAAAAAAATAAAAAGTATAAATAGCTAACTAAATAAATAACATCTAGGCCCAGAAAAACGCCCTCAAAAAAAGTAAAAATGACTGGGCAAATTCCTGCTCTTCACAGATTGAAAGACTTCCTAACGGGACCGAGCTGCCGGTTCTCCCTGGCCTGATCTATAGATCCCAGACAGCCAAACCTACCGATCCACAGGTGGTTTTACAATTATAGACAGTCTTATCTTTTTTATGAAAAAGCCAAAAAAGCCAGGTGGGCAGAGGCTGATGCAGTGCAGACTGGAGGAGCGATGTTTCCTGAATGTGAGGCACCCCAAATGGCTGCACATCTGAGGGAACAGGGCCAGCTGAGAGTACACACACGTAGTTCACTGTGAGCTATGGAAATAAGAGGGCACTGTGCTGGGGATGACCAGGACAGGAGAAACGCAGGGGGACGGAGAGGCCAGGGACACTGCACAATGAGAGGCAGACATATCAACAGGAAGGGAGCAAGCCAGAGCCATTCAGCAGGTTCCAAAGGAGAGCTAGGAGGAGAAGGACAGATAGCTCTCTGTGAGCAACATTGTAAGTCCCATGGCTGCGAAGGGCTAGCATCCAAGCACGCGAATGATTCTGAAGGCAAGGGTTAGAAAGCACAGTAGGGAGAACATCAGAATTCAATAGGAAAGATGCACAGAGCACGGAATAAACCCCACTAAGAATTCTAAATGTAAAAGTCACGCGCTTTCCAGTTTTGATTCAAAGCTACTCTGAAGAATCACTTATTTAATATCAACTAGCAGTACCTTTTAAGACAAGATGGTGTTCATTCCTACTCGGACTTCAGGCAGTTTTCTGAGCTGAGATGATTGCGACAAAGATGAAAAGAGTTGGCTCCTTTTACTTTTAGGGAGCTCAGAGAAATCCTTTCTGACAACTTCCTGGCTAGGCTCTCTTCTACTTGATGAAGCAAAGTGACAGGCAGCCTCACAGCCCTGGGGACCAAGTCCAGGCCTGAGCTCAGCACCTGCAGCCTCTCGGAGCAAGCAGAGAGGATGGTCCGGCTTCCTGGCAGGGCTTCCCGGCAGGGCTCCACCCCTGTGTTGCTGTGTTCCACAGAGTTCCTGTTCTAAAATGTCAGGGATTGAAAGCTCTGTGGAGGATCGCCTGGACTTAGATGTTCTGAGTACAGAGCTGCTGTCCTTTTCAGCCAATGAAATTTTAGTTAGAGAGCAAACAGTAATAGTATTTTGCTATAAGCAGGCTCATTGTAGATTTTGAGCTGCCACTTAGAAAAGGGATTTTTCTTTTCGAAATGGTTGTGATTAATCTGAAAGAAGAATAGAAAGAGCACCCTGTGTAGAAGTCGGTATTGCAGTTTGCTAGGATTCATGTTTGCTTGCTGAGCGCTTATGAATAGTAGGCCAATTTGAACCACGTGAAGTGGAACGTGGTACAGGCACGGATCACGAAGAGAAACCTCTAGCAACTCCAAGCATCTGTCAGCGCTCTCGGTGTAATGGTATTTCACTTCCAGGTTCAAACACACGCAACTGAGGGGGCTCCTCGAGGCCATGAATGCATTTCTGCTCTGGAGTTTGCCTGTGCGATGCCAGCACCAGTTCGTGGGCTGTGTCTTCAGCCGTCATGTGGTTGGGCGCTCCTGTGGGCTGCCTGCCTCTGTACACAGGTGTTCATTGGTGCTGGACCATGGAGGGGAGCAGCTGATCCGCACACGCACCCCCACCGTGGCCTGAGGTCACCAGGGACTCATGAGTACGTGGGCTCTGATCCAACACTGTTTCCCACCGCTGTACAGAAACCAAAGCCAAGGACGAGGAGCCCCATGAGCCCCCACCTCTCCATTCTGCAAGAAAAGCGAGAGTGGGGAGTGGCCAGGTTCAAAAAGGGCAAGCGATTCACATCACTAAAACCTCCAATAAAATTCCATTAGAGGAGATTAACTTAGATTAGAGACTGCAGAATAAGAGACCAGTGAGCTGTCCAAAGTGAGAGAAAAGGAAAAATATTTTAAGATAAAAACAACAGTGCATTAAGAAACCTTAGGCACTAAATATTATTGATAGTGACTGAATACTATTAAGTGCTGGTGAGAAATTTATATATAGAGAGAGATAGATACTCATTTCTCTAAGAAGTTTAATAAAGCCCAGCAGATGATTATTTGAATAGATACATACAACTCAGAAAAATGCACAGATGGAAAAAGAACAAATGAAATGCGCACATAGCACAACTAACTAGAAAAATAGCAGATATTGTCAGCAGATACTACTTTATGCCCCTTAGAATAACTGGCTGAATTTTAAGCAACTGAAAATGCCAAGGGCTGGCCAAAATGCATACGAACTGGAATTCTAAGAGGTCTGGAAGTAAAGCAAAACGACCCAATGCGGGGCAAAATAGTTTACGGGTGATGTATACATTTTAACATTGACTTCTGAAGTAGCAGCCTCTCGTGTAGGTCTTTTCCAGGACAAATAATGTTATATACCAAATAATTTGTACTTCCAGTTTATAGAAATGTTAGTCATAACAGGTGAAACCTCAAACCAACTTCGAAAGAACAGCAACACTAAATCGTCACACAGCAGACCACCACCCAACAATAAGACGATGCAACCTCTATCATGCCTGGCCTCAGGGATGTCAGCTACATGACCACTGGCCTGTCTGGCCTCATGGATGTCACTTACATGACCACTGGCCTCTACGGCCTCAGGGATGACGCTTACACGACCACTGGCCTGCCTGGCCTCAGGGATGTCACTTACGTGACCACTGGCCTGCCTGGCCTCAGGGATGTCACTTACGTGACCGCTGGGCTGCCTGACCTCAGGGATGTCACTTACGTGACCACTGGCCTGCCTGGCCTCAGGGATGTCACTTACGTGACCGCTGGGCTGCCTGGCCTCAGGGATGTCACTTACGTGACCGCTGGCCTGCCTGGCCTCAGGGATGTCACTTATATGACTGCCGGCCTGTCTGGCCTCAGGGATGACACTTGCCTGAAGCTTTCTAAGCACAGTAGCAGACACAGCGTACCCATAGCCTGGGACTCCATAAAGCAGGATTCTGTGCCGTGCACGAATGTGGTGACAGAGGCAGATGAGCATTTGGTGGGCAGGGCAAAGGACCCAGCAGCTACCTGCAGGTCGGCGTGGGGCCATGAGAGGGGTCTCTGTCCTCACGGTGGTGGTGTTCATTGCTCAGCGCATGTGCTAACTCTCCTCACATTTCATTGCATGCTATTTTACCTCAAGAAACTTGGCTCTTTGAACTACAAAATGTTTAGTATGCCATTTCTGTCACATACTAAGCAGCTAGCGTCACTCACAGAGTTGCTCAGCCAGGAGACCACATGCCTATCTCTCCTCAGGTAGTTACTTACAATGTTAGTGATGCTCTGACACTGGTGCTCTGGGCCCCAGTGCCCACGAGGTGACAAAGTGGAGACCGGGTGAGGCTTGGCTTCACAAGGGACCGAGTCCCAGGAGAGGAGCTGCTACATCATGAGTCTTCTGGTTATGCAGTTCCAGAGGACCAGCTTGCCTGCCCTCCCCTCTGGAAAGATCAGCATTTCATCTTCGAATCAAGGAAATTCTGAGGACAAGAGCGCAATGTGTCTTTGCCTTGGACCTACAGTATCTCTGAGGAAAACTATGTCTGCCTGTCTGTCTGTCTTTCTGCCTGCCTTTCTGTCTATCCATCTATTTACCTGTCTCTGGAATGAAAGCATAGCTGAGAAAATTGGCCCTCATAGCTAAATATTAAGAACAGAGAGTTGATGAAAATTACCTCACAAATGATTCTCTTTGCCATTTGTCTCGTTTTCTTTATAACTGTACCACTGATGTTCCACTTTCATAGTTACGTCCTCATAGAGGCATTCTTCAACTGAATAATGTATATGAAATAAACATTTCATTTATTAGTGTTGTGGACAGCTGGGACGTGTCAGGTCTTCCACGCCACGTGGTGCTTGACAGAGACCTCACCTGCTCTGAGAGCTCCAGGGCAGGAAGGTGTACGATGTCTCCCTGCAGATGACAGGGGACAGGCACAGGAGAAGAGCCCTGAGAAGGGGCAGGGAGAGGAGGGGAGAGAGAGGAGATAGAACTGGAGAGGAGGTGAGGCACTCGTGCCAGCTCCCCAGACAGACGTAATTAGATTTTCGTAGTTGTTCTCCATGCTTGTTAACAAATTTCGAGCTAGCTTCTTTATAGATAAAGAGCACAAAATAACAACTTTCTCTGTGTGATACAGCCACTGGTGTTGGGCAAGGAATGATAATTCGGGTTATCTGAACTCCATGCCCGAAAACTATTAGGCTACATCAATTACTTGGAATGCTTTCCTAGAGGAAATGTTACAGTGAGATTAATGAGTCTCCAGTTTTCTAATGTTGTGTTTATTTTTTCAGTCTCAGTAACATTAGCAGAGGGCATGGTTTTAATGATGTTAGGGGAATTAATTGAACAAGTTTGTAACCTCATCATGAAAATGCCAGAGGGGGACGTGGGAAATACGGAATGAAGAGACGTGCAGGACGGAAATGTTGATGAGCCACCTACCCACCCTGACTTAAGGAAAGCTCACATCCACCCTGGTCAAGGAGGGGCTGCTGTCATATGTCACCATAATAAGATATGCTGTGTTGTCTCTACTATATTTTAGATCAGCTTAGTTTTTGGTTTTTGCTGATTTGCATTTGTGATACATAAAAATGAGAATCACCTTGGAGGATGAGCTGGCACACAGGCGAATCCCACCCTAGAGGGCCCCCCTGCCTCCTCCCCCACCCTCAGATTCCCTTTGCTTATTCAAACATGCTGTCTCCTTGTGCTCTGCACCCACCTATTATTTTGCTATTTTAGATTTTATATTTGGGCTTCTCATACATAATAATCCAATAGATAAGATTTTGTGTCTGTCTTCTTTCATTTAAAATCATGGCTCCAAAGTGCACCCATCTTCCTAAAAAGGCTCAGATTCATCCTTCTACCACCAGGGGCTAGCCGTCCCTTGGTGGGTGGCACAGAGGCTCCTCCAATAATCAGCTATTATGAACTGTGCCCCTGTAGGCACAGGTGTGCATGTGTCAGCACAGCACAGCGTCTCTAACTCCTCTGGGCAGATACACAGAAGGGGCAGGGTGGGGCACCATGGGATTCCAGCTTTAGTTTCCAGTAATGTCCGCACTGATCTCCACAGCAGTTCTAGTTCTTCACAGCCCCACAAACAACGTAGGAGGGTTTCTTTTTCCCTACAGCCTCACCAGACTAGCCGTCATCTGGGTTCTTGGTGTGTATGCCACAGCCAGCTGCTCGCATCGCTGAAGGCTCTGAAACGTGCACCATCACTGTGTTTTGTTCCATTGAACCTCGTATCTGTTTTTCTGCCAGTACCATGCTGTTTTAATTATTATAGCTGCATAATATTGTTTAAAATCCTAACAGTGGTGCTTTATGTGTTGTTTTGATTTGCTTTTTGAGGAGGGGCCTCTCTCTGTGGTGCTGGCTGGCACTGAACTCACTCTGCCCCACCACCCTTGGCTCTCCCTGCCTCTTCTCGTTACTCAGAACTGCTGGGTTATCTCAGATCTCTTTTGCACCCTACGAAGTCATAGTAAAATCTAGACAGTCTCTTAATTTCTCCTGATGTCTGTGCCATAAGCTCCACACATGGCTGATATTAAGATTCTTGACACAGACTAGAGTGAAATCTTGCTGGCCACTCTACTCACTGCAGGAGGCTGTGGATCTCTGGCAGCCAACAAAGGTTACGGCAGATCATACAGGCAGCATAGCGTCCACGGAGCACAGAAAGGAAGAGCCAGGTTACAGTACTGGACACCATTTGAAAAGTTTTATGCTTCTATATGTTGCATTTTTCACAGAATTAGCATAGACCTTCTAGCCCACAGAAATTAATCTTTTAATCTCCTTAACCTGACTTGCTATGTTGGCCAGTATGTCACCTGGGCCTTGGTCTGTCCCCTGCTGTGGGCATCTACTCACTGACCTGTGTCCTTTGAAATCTGCTTAGAATGTGGCTTAACTCAGGGTGTCATTGTCATAGACACAATAAGGGAAATGGTCTTTGTTTTCTTTCTTTTTTTTTGTCTTTTTGAGACAGGGTCTCGCTATACAGTTCAGGCTGGCCATGAGCTCACTGTTGTAATCCAGGCTGGTCTTGAACTCACACCGATACTCCTGCCTTAGCCTCTCAAGTGCTGGGATTGCAAGTGTGTACCACCATGCCTGGCTGTTTTTTTTTTTTTTTTGGTTGGCTCAGGCTGTCTTAAGTGCAGGTCTGGTGCAGATGTGGAGCTGGGGATTGAACCGAAGTCCCCTGCATCTAGGGCGATGATCTTGACACTGTGGGATCCCACCTCAGCTGGGGCCTGCTCCATCCATCTCCAGCATGTTCTCCAGTGCTGCGTGAAGTGAGGGCAACTCTTCTAGTCATCCAGCTCGCTTAAGCAAAGCGGCTCTGGGGTAGCTTTGCGCAGTCGTGATAGTGTCGGTAACAGCCAGCAAGTGTCAGGGGTTGTTGTATGCTGGAAGTGCATGCACCTAGTCACTCATTCAGTCTCCATCATAGGTCACTATTATGTTTAGTCTTAGTTTAGATATAAGGGAGCTCAGGTCTGCAGAATCCTGAAGCATTACGGCTATCAAGGGGCACCTTTCAGGGTTGACAGGAAGAAGTCGCACACTGTCTAGTCCATGTGACCTCAGGGTCACTCACAGCAGCATGAGGCCCAGAGCTGCCAGGGGTGGAGAGGACACCGGCTGCACCTCTGTGTCCCCTAGGCCTAGCAGCCGGCCGAGGGGGCTTTCTCCTCCCTCCACCTCCTCTCTCCTCCCACTCCTCACTCTTTCTCTCTCCTCCACCTCTCTCTTTCCCTCTCTTGCTTAGTGGAGCAGACATTTTTATTGACCTTGGATAACTGGGTGAGTTTACCTAAAATTGAAAGTCAAACAAATACTATTCATCTGGAGCTCAAATTAATTATGGAAACAATGGTCAAGTGTACATCATGTAAATATATGGAATAAAGTAAATCTTGAAGAAAAAATTGTGTTTTATCTATTGTGATTGTAGTAAGATTGGGAATAATAAGTGATTTTCTTCAGGAGCAAAACATGCGATAATTTTGGTAAAATAATTTTTGCTAGGTCTGAAAGATTTTGAACACTGGAAAAATGCTTTCTAAATAAGCTACAAAGAGTATCAATGGGTTTTATTTAGAAAACTATTAACAAGAAAGAATTATATTATGAAAATAGATGTTGGGAATTAAAATTATCATAGAAAGAGTTAAAGTTGAAGATTTAAAACTACTTTATCCAGAAACATAACTGCAAGCTAACTAGTAATCAAATTATACTATTTTAGTTATAAAACATATCATTCAATTTTATTCTTGGAAAATTTGAATTTCTGTTGCTAGTTTGTAAAGAGCAAAGCGTGTTGCCTTCGTATCACGCGTAGCACAGAGGCCCAGGTAGCCGGAGAGCCACCGCCAGGAACCTGCCTGTCTGTCAGTGTGTCCCTCTGCCAGCTGCAGGCCAGAGGCCACCACGCAGCTCGTCCTGGCTCTAGGCCGGCAGCAGGACTCCCGTGGCCGAGTCTCCCAGCCCCGTGCATGGACCCCTGCGGATCCCGTGGGCAGCTCCTGACCATGCAGTCCCGGAAGGACGCGGCTCTCTCTCTCCTTCTCTTTTCTGCTGTGCTTTGACTTCAGATACTGTGAGGAAAAGAAGCTCGCCGAATACGAGCTACAGGGACGGAGCCGCAGCACCGCAGAGGCAGACGCTGCGTACAGCTCTGAGGCCCCCAGAAGCCGGGGATCCCCCGGTGGCACAGGCTCCACTGGCACGCGCAGGTCCTGAGATCGATGCCCAGCCCCAGAGGAAAGGAGAGGCCAAGGGCGACAGCAGTACAGGGGCAGGACACCAGAGGCGACCCAGTCCCGGAGCCCGCAACAGCGTCCCAGGGGCCCAGCCTTCCCACAGAGAAGGAGCGCGAGAACCAAACGGAGTGAAACCAAAGCCTGCTGTCCAAACATGAAGGGAGTGAATGGGACCGTCCCGAGCAGAAGCAGATACCGCGCTCAACAGTGCTTACACGCGTGTGGGAGGCGCGCTGCAGGGATCCGACACACGTGCACGGGCCCTGGAGGTGAGGAGGTGACAATGTCTAAATACACGGAGAGTCAGGAGGAGCCAACTCAAAAGGGACCAAAGCAGCCTGCATCCAGATATTCTGACAACTGTAACGGACTTCATTCTAGAATCTGAGTAAGATATTTGAGCTTGAAGAAGAGAAAACAGGAATGCAAATCAGTGCCAGGGTGTGGAAGACACGTGTGACATCGGACCAAGTGCTGATGTCACAGAGGCAAGGAAACAGGAAAGGGGCAGAAGAATAACTGGGGGATAATCGAATAGCCAGCAGGTCCTGCAGGAATAAAGACAGACAGACAGACAGACAGACAGACAGACAGACAGACAGACAAACATACTATAGTCGATGTGACGAAAGCCAAGGACGCAAGACAGTTTGAAGACAGCAAGAAATAAATGAGCTCACCCACAGGCTTCCACTGGGGACAGCGGCTAATTTCTGGAGGTCAAAGGATGGGGACTGGGATTGAAAAAGAGAGAATGGAAGGAAAAAATGAAAAAAAAAAAAAAAAAAAAACCTTAAAAACGGAGAGGGGAAAATGGACTAAAGGAAGAGGAAGGAAATGGTAAAAAAGACAACTTAGGGGCCGGCGACATGGCTTAGTGGTATAAAGTGCCTGCTTAGGCAAGCTTAGGCAACTGCAGGGACCACGGTTCGATCCCCGGCACCACATGCTGCACCAACCCCACACCCAGGGCTGGCTGAGCTGGCCATAACATAAAATAAATAAAGAAATAAAGTTTTTTTTAATTTAAAAAAGAAAACTTAGATCATATTAAATGATTAAATTATTAATAACAAATAAATCATTAAGTCATGTTATATACAGATTCTAGGTAATGAATGTGATCATTATGTATGCAAATATGTACTAATAAAAAATTTTCAATGAGTTGAGGACCTATTTAAAGTGGTGAAATAAGACACAGTATCAAGAGAGAACTGCAAGCCTCACAAATTTCCATCAGAATTGAAGCGCGAGTTAGCAGGAAGCACAAGCTGAAGGAGCTGAGCACCAGCAATGCTGTTTTCCAGGAATGAGAGGAATTCATAGGGACAGGGACAGGACAGTCACACCTGGAGGGGCAGCATCGCCACGGGGACACTAAGACAGTGCAGCCTCGGTACAACCATTTTCATTTTTGATGTTGCTTCCCATACTATTTCAATCACAGTTGCATAGAACAGCAATTATAAAATCACATTGACAAGCACATGTTGTATTAAGTTATGGAAACAATAATCTAAACATGAGTCGAAGCAGATCCAGGGAAGATTTCTGTGTATGACAAGGTCATAGTACACACAGCCAAGTTAGGTAGAAGTAGGCATTCAGGCGGCGCTAGGCCTGGGGGCGCCTGTGTGTAAGAGGAGAACACAGCACGGCTGTGGCCAGAGGTGCCGCTGTCCAAGGCCGGGCCTCAAGATGAAGACGGAAGGACCAGGCCTGCCTGCTCTGAGGGACAAACAGCGACTCGAGATTACACTACACTGGGAGCCAATAGAGTCTAGACTGGCACCAGACACCAGGGCTGACCAGAGACTCCTGATTCATCTTTTCCTAAAAATGTCCTCTTGCTTTCCTGTGCCCTAGGTGCATGGCCTGCCTTCCCACTGGCTCAGTGTCACCTGAGCGGCCATCCTTGTGGCCTTATTGGTTGATCATGGTACTGACCCACTTTATACCCACCTCAGGACCTTGTTCCCACCTTCAGTTTTGCACTGTGAATCGCTCTCTCTGAGGAGATGGCTATTGACAACCACTTTTGCATCTTTTCTTGCTTTTCAGGAACCCCTCAGTGAAGTTTTTTCTACTCTTAACTGCTATTGTTCCTTAGAAATCACTCTATAATTTCGAGGGACTCAAACTCAGTGTTTCTGACATCTAACAGGTTGTTATATTTTCCACTGTATCAAACAGATGGTATTAGTTCAAAATAAATTGCTAAAAATTCAGTGGTCAAATGTCCCAAGGTAACTTCTAGGAAAGTAACAAAATGGCGTACTATAGAAACTCAATTACACTTAAAAGAAAAACAATGGAAAATGAAATATAAAAAGACACTAAAACATAAATGGCAGAAATTCTTTTCAGTTAAGCTGTCTTGTTAAAAGGCAAGAATTAGCAGAATTGAGAGTAAAAAATCCAACTATGTGACATCTAAAAAAAAAACTGACTTAAATCCAAAGACATAAACAGATTGAAAAATAAACAGTGAAGAAAATATATTCTTTGTAGATACTAACCAAAACAGAGCTTGGTGGACATACAAATGCCGAAGAAATAAACTTTAGGTCAGAACTCCTATAGTAGACAAAGAAGATACCTACATGCACCGAATAAGAAAGCCACAACACATCCAAAGGAAAAACTGGCAAACTGCACAAAGCGGGCTGCTGTAAGAATTGTTGACTTCAATATTTTCCAAGATAGACCATATAACAGGACACAAATGCACGAGCACTCACACACACACACACCATTAAATGTAAGATAGAAATCATGCGATGTATATTCTCTGATTGCAAAGAAATTAAACTAGAGACACAGACACCACAAAATTCAGAAACATGTCACTAATGATGATGTGAAATACTAAAAAAAATGAATAAAATACTAACAAATAATAATCCAGCCTCATATTATGTAGGTTATTGCATACAGCATGAACACATGGATTTCATCTCAGGAATGCAATGATGGTTCCAGTCCTACATTCAAAAATCATGAAATGCATGTGCTACATCAATAAAAGGGGACACAAAAGTCACACAAACTTTCCAACTGATACAGAAAAACTATTCATTGTAATCCATTAATTCACAATGAAACATTCCATAAGCCAGTAAAAGCTGGGAATTTTCTCAGCCTTGTAAAGGGTACTAGAAAAGCCCACATCAAGCCATCTGACTGGCAAAAGCCTGAAAACTCCTTTCCTGGGAAGTAAAGAGGAGGATCCCACATTTGTCACCTTTCCTCTAGCCAGAGCAGTTGCACAGGGCAAAGACATGGACACATCGGAGTTAGAAAGGAGGAACTACGATTATTTATAGATTATCCTAATACTGAAAATCCAGAGAACCTATAAGTAGCTACCTGATTCAGTGTCTGCAAAGTTCACTATAGTGTCATCATTTTTTAAAATTTTTATTATTTTTATTTTTTAGAGAATACAAGATAGTGAAAATAAAGCATTAGAAATGTTATAAAATTTCAGTTGTGTTGGTGTTATTTGGAGTTCTGTATGCCTCAGTCAACTGAATGCCAGAATGTTTCCCCATATTTGGGAAACTTTCTGCTATTACTTCTGCCCATATTCTTTTTATATCATTTGTATTGACTCCTTCTTTCTCACTGATGCTTATTAGTCTCATGTTATTCATCTTTGCATTGTCTTGCTGATGTTGAATTATTTTTTTCCTGCATCCTGGTTGTTTTTAAGAGAACCTTTCTTACTTTTCACTAACTATGACTGCGTCTTCAAGATCTGAAACTCTATCTCCACTTCCATTCATACAGTGTTGCTAGCTTGTGATTGAGATTTTACATTTCTGTAGATCTCTTTGAAACTGCTTCATGTGATCTATTTCTCTCCTTTATTGTTCATTAAAGGATTCCATCATTTTTCTATTCTCCTCTAATTTTTACCAGTATCTTCTTTAGAAGCATTTATTAATTCTTTCATTATAGTTATTCTTTCTTTTTCTACTTCAGAGGTTATTTCTGATCTGATTTCCTCTGTATCTTTCTGCAGTTGTTCCTTTATTTGTTTTTTTTTTCAGGACTAGGGTTCAAACTCATGACCTGGGACTTGCCAAGCAGGAACTTGTGCCACGGAGCTTTCTCCCTAACCCCATGTTTCTTTACTTCAGATGCTATTAATTCAGAAATTTCTTGTTTTACTTCAAAGGTTATTTCTGATCTGATTTCTTCTATACTTTTCTGTCAGATTGATATGCTGAGCTGTAAAAGGCTCAAGTCAACAGCTTCTGACATTGCCAGTTCTGCTGATAACCCACTGCTATTATGGACTATTGGACTATACATATAACTACTTTGTCTTAGTTCAATGAGAAGAAATATTTGTACTAATAATGTTTAGAAAAGTTATGTCTGCATTGTACTCTGAATAACTACTATGAAAATGACAATATGCATTGTATTAATTACTGTGGCTGTCCTACTAACATATTTTGAAACTGTCTCATTTCTTATTAAAATTAATAAAATTGTTAAAAAGGAAATGATACAAAATTTTACTAAACAAAGTAAAGGAAATTCAACAAC